>CAKMRK010000778.1:0-160526 GCA_928213465.1 Penicillium sclerotigenum | reverse complement strand
TCAACTAACACCCCTGTTCTTTTTTCTAGGAAACGCATTATCAACAACACCCATCGCCGGTAGCCCTGGTGCCTCGACCGCGATGACTACTACAACCAACCCCGCAGCCTCAACGTCCACCGCCCCCTCCTCCTTCCCGCTTGGCTGCAAAGGCTGGGCTAACCTGTTTGTCTAGTGGCGTCCTCACTATCATTGGGGTTGGGACAATCTCGACGTATACTGCATATACCATTGGGCAATTCAAATGCCGCCATGTCCAAGTGCACAGTATGGCTGATGCTGGTGATCTTCTGATGGGAAAGATCGGACGAAGTACCCTAGATGTGGCCCAGCTCCTCTTTTTCATCTTGGTAATGGGGAGCCACATCCTCACCTTTTCAATCATGATGAACGTCCTTACTGAACATTCCTCTTGCACCATAATCTTTTCGATTGTTGGTTTACTTGCCTCGTTCATGCTGACTCTTCCACGGCGACTTGAGAGGCTTTCTCACATCTCCTCTGTGAGCTTTGTGAGTATCGTTGGAGCGGTTCTCACAGGCATGATTGGGGTCACCCTTGCCAAACAAGGCCCAGTGCATGTCCCGGCCTTTTCTCCTTCGCCCAAAGTGCATGATGCGTGCCTTGCTATTGCAAATATCATCTTTGCGTACGCAGGACATGTTGCATTCTTTACGCTTTTTTCCGAGCTCAAGGAGCTCCAGGACTTCCCCAAGGCTCTAGCGCTTTTGCAGATGAGTGAGATGATCTTGTATACGGTGGCTGCTATTGTGATATATGCCTATATCGGACCAACTGTAAACTCACCTGCTCTCAATTCTGCAGGTCATTTGTTTCGCAAGATTTCATATGCAATCGCAATACCCACGGTACGTAACCTTTTTCCGTAGACTTCTTTGGGTCTGAGCTAACCACTAGATAGATTGTGATTGGGGGTGTGGTGAACGCCCATGTTGCCGTCAAGTTCATTTACGTTCGTGTCTTCCGGGGAACCAATTCGATGCATAGCCAGTCATTCATGGCGCGGTTGGTATGGGCTGCGATATGTGCGGCTCTTTGGATATTGTCGTGGATCATCGCCGAGGGAATACCGGTTTTCAACGATGTATTAGGGCTTGCGGTGTGTACCACCTATCTGATCCTGGCCTTGGCCCTGGATTCAACCTGCAACCAGTACTAATCTTTTATACCAGAGCTCGTTATTTGCTAGTTGGTTTTCATTTGGTCTACCTGGGCTATTTTGGTTCTATTTGAACCGGACTTGTTGGTTCCTTACCTGGCGACAGAGGGTGTTGTTTTGCTTCAATATCTTTCTGGTGTTTCTTGGATTTCTCATTGTGAGTTGCATTCCACGGTAATTCGCCGAATCAAATTAACTTACACCACCAGTGCATTGTCGGGTTGTATTCCTCCATTCGGTCGATCTTTCACAACCTTCGCGAGAGTGTTGGGGGTGGCAGCTTCTCATGCGCTGACAACTCTCTATACTGAGGCAGTCTCCGAGCTACGGAAATTTTGATTTGGCGGGGGGGGGGATGAGCAATTACACCTGGGGCACAGCATTAGTGTGGTTGCAGGTATGAGGGACATACGCAGAGAACTATGCTGCCGCATCGTATATGAATAAATTGAGTTCTCCCGCACAGTTTCACAGGTGTAGACGACACGCAAGTAGCCAGGCCTCTGTGGCTGCTACTCTTCAATGACCAAGTATAGTTTTAAAGATTCCAGAGAAGACGAATGATACATTTTTAGACAAGAATGAATGATTGGTGCGGAGAGAGAACAAGGCTTTACTTCGTCCAATAGTCCTTTTCGGGAGAATCAAGTCATACCTCTACGGTAGTTAGGCGAGATAGTATATTACCTGCCGGGATGCACCACGTGACCAGTTCGGAACCTATATACAGACAGCCATCTATCAACCCAGGCCTTGGAAACCGGGTTGTGGCCAAGTTATTGAAGGATTCCATTCTACGGAGTACAATTAGCAGAGTTGAGGTTGAAAATAGGGGAAATTGCCATCAATTATGTATGTGGATAATGCCACCTAATAAGACACACTAACAGTACGTGGCTTATACCACACACAGGCGCACTAATAAATGACTCGCAGGTTAGTGGCCTCGGGAAATTGGCTGCAGCTAAGGGTCACATATCCATTGGTAACACCATTGACACCATCTTGGACTAAATTAATATATGTCGAGAGAATGAATAGGGAAAAAAAAAAGAAATACAAGTAACAATAATTTATTTAGCGGGGATATATATTTACCTCCCATAGCCAACAAGGAATCCTTAGCTACTGAAATATATAGCAATATCCTCCTGGTAAATGAGACCCATTAAATTATATTTTTAGCAATCCTCCCATATATTAGGTTCCCCTCGTTTTGCGTAGAAGCCCGACGCATGTATTGTGTCCCAATCAAGACAGGGATCAAGGTCAACCCACACTTATTCCCTGTACACCAAAGGCACCAGGGAGAGAGAAAAAGTGGAACAGACAACAGCAAGGCATACATGCATGCTATCGCTACACCATTTTCTCTAGAACCGAGGAGAA
The DNA here is from genome assembly GCA_928213465.1 of Penicillium sclerotigenum. Lineage (NCBI taxonomy): Eukaryota > Fungi > Ascomycota > Eurotiomycetes > Eurotiales > Aspergillaceae > Penicillium > Penicillium sclerotigenum. The sequence goes on along the minus strand of CAKMRK010000778.1, from coordinate 157,957 downwards.
AGGTGTGTGACTCAGGTAACTCGGACCTTCCATTTGCTGGATTTGGATTTGGATTTGTTGGTGTATTCAAAGTCACTTGGATCCGCTCCTATCCCCAATGATTCCCAAGGCAAATCCCGACTCCATCGTCCCTTTTTTTTTCGCATTGCATAGTCTGGAGAACAACCGTGTTGATCTTGCAGATTTCGCATGGGCAGGAAAGGAAAGGGTATATCCCGGCGGGATCTGATTCTGGTTCTGGCTCTAGTTCCTGGTCGGCTTGAAGCTGGGATGATGCCATGGGATACCAGTTCCAGTACTTTGCAAATCGTATGAGATATGAGGATAGCAATTGGCCCTGGGATGCAGGACATTGGGCACTTTTGAACCCACCCCCACCCCACCCCTCGGTCCCAGTATTGCAAAAGTTCCAGAGTTCATCATGCGGAAGCTCGGAAAAGAAAATGGAAGACTCTCCTGGCTTGTGCAGATATTTCGTGTACCAATAAACAGGCCATTCAAGCGTAGCTAGTTAGCCACGCCATCACAATTCGTGGTTCCTTGATAATTGTTCCAGAAACGGGCCACGGCACTCTGGGCGATGGGTGAGCCACGGTAGCGTGTGGCAAGAAAGTAATTAAAGAGGGCAAATTCTTCTGGTGTGAGCACATAGCTATCTGGTTGAGCCTGGATACGATTCCAGAGTTCGGTAATGGCAGTCTCTAGGACGGCGGCAGATTGGGCATTCATGGGCCCATCTTCACATTCCCGAGCATGTTCTAGGGCCTGTCGAATCTCCGGCCAGCTTCTAGATAGAGGAAGGTTGGGCATATCGTTGGAGAGGGGGTTGAAGTATTCAGCTGGGGATGTGCTGTATTTGGGGGTTGTTGGTGAAGGAGTTTTTCCAGGTTGATTGGGGAAGGGGGGGAATTGATTTGGGGGGGGGGGGAATTTGGGGGGAGAAAAGAAAAGATGAGTTGACACAAGCGAAAATGGTTTCAGACCAAGTAGAATACGGAACAGATGAGAGTGCATAAGACCAAAACAAGAAAATGCGAATGGTTCAAAATAATTAAATAGGAACAGATGTGGAGCAACCGGGGGGGGGGGGGGGAAACCGGGCCAGTCCTAAAATGCTATGTTCAATTAAGTGTGACATGGTGAGGTAAATGCAGGAATTAGTTGACCTATAAGCCTATATAAGGCTATAAGGTTATAAGGCTATAAATCTATAAACATATAAGCCTATAAACCTATAAGGGCCATGGGGAGGTTCAGGAACAGGAAGATCGAAATTGGCGTCACTCTGAGATATAAGTATTTCCCCCATGGTCCTTTTTCCCTCTAGAGACATGAAATGGGGGCCAGATATAGAAAGACACATAATCCATAAGGCGTATAGTTCTCGGGATTTGCCTTGGCGTAACGGTTTTCCGCAATTTTAATGACATGCTCATCGAACTAAGCCGTCTAGGACCCAGATGAGACGGTGGAGACAGTGGAAACCGTTGCAAAGATGAAGATGATTCGTCAATGAGTGATAGGGTTCACGGATCAGGGTCACTTAAAAAGCCGTTGGTAAAGGACCCCATTGTGGAAAAGGGACCATATGGGGAGAGTAAATATCAAATATCCGCATATCAATTCAGTGCATCAGTTCAGTGCATCAATTCAGTGGAACCCCCAGTTCTCTTGTAGTCTCTTGTTTTCTCGGTTGAGGTTCGGGAGACTTGGAATCATTTCCGAGTTCGATATAAACATTGCGTTAGCGGTTCTTTTTCTAATTGGATTTTCCCCCTGACACTTGTTCTTTTTTTTTTTTTAAGGGGGGAAGGAGGAGGGGGGAAATTTATCCAATTGGTGAATGGTGAAAATGGTCTCGGCCGGTGCACCTTTCGGCCATTTTTGGAATGGTGCCGACATGGATATATATATATGTATGTGTGTATATGTATATGTATGTATAATATATATGTATAATATTGTATAATATATATAAACATATACATATACATATATAAATATATATATATACTCACTTCCGAGACATCAATCCCGGAGAATTTAACTGATCTCAGGGGTTCGTCCGAAACCAAAACGTAGGAAAACATTCAAATTGGCCTCTTTCAATGCAGTCTAGTCACAATAATCACATTCAGTTCCATTTTGGGGTTTTCTGTTTTCTGTTTTTTTTTTTTTTTTGGGTTTTTTTTGGTTTTCTTTTTTTCCTTTTCTCGTCGTCCGTCTACCCCCTTTCGGCAAAGGTAACGTGTCGCAGAGAATGACGCATTTGATATGTTTGGATAAGTGGCCATTTCAATACAATTCAGTTCGATGTCTTGACGAAATATCGATATATTCCAAGCCCTAACAAGTGCGGGCATGAAGGTTGAAAGGTGACCCCCCAAAAGCCAATTTTTTGAGAGCACACAGTAGACCACAAAGTCAACTGCAGCATCCTCTTCCATCGAGTAGAGAAGTGCAGACAAAAGAAAAGAAGAAAAAAAAAATGAAAGAAAAGAGGTGCCAGGAACGCGGTAAGGCCCAACTCTAAATGTTCCAGGGAGCTCGGTTTCCTTCTCTTCGAACACTCTCTCTCTAATCTTTTTTGCTCTCTGCTATTTCCGTTGTACTTAACTCGAACAGCGTGGTATTTCATGCCTATCATTGCAAGAATGTCCGAAAGTACCAGCTACTAAAACCAAACTCCATAGATCACCATCCCGGGGTTATGATTACGACCTCTGAGGAATAATCTCATCTGATCTTTCAGATAGAATGAGCAATGTGTTCACCAAGCCCATACAGTAGTATCACTTGTTCTAATTCACAAGTTCAAGTCTCTACTCTCTCTTAAAAACGAGAGTTATACAGGTGTAGGTGTACTCAGTCTCCTGCTCTTGCTTTTTATACAAACAGTAACTACACCAGTAGTGCCCCGGTGCAGATATTTGTCTATTAAATCGATATAAGTAGCTATAGATTGAGTTGACCAAAAACCAGCAAGAAACATTTTGCAAGTTTATCTTTCGACATGGCCAGGACGAATGGGACTCTCGGGCTTCACCTTCTATACCGATGACTAAGCCATAGATAGCCCCAAGATAAAGATTTCCCCCCCTCCCCCCGGCCAGCATTTCAACTTTTGACCTGCGCCGATCACCAAGTGTTCCAAACCGATTTGTCCGAACAAGGTCATTGGAAAGAAAAAAAAAAGGATTCGATATAGTCACCATGGTTTTCTATTTCACATCGACTGTCGTTGACCCCTCCGCCTTTATTTATGTTGGCAAGGACAAATTCGAGAGTATGTCACCGACTTGGTCCAGGGAATAAAACATTCTAACAACAGTGTTAGATGAGGATCTCATAAAATATGGATTGGATAATGATGTCTGGTATGTTCCCCGGTATACATTTGTAGAACTTTGGGACTGATATTCTTGCGTAATAGGGTCAGTCTTTCCTCCGACTTGCGATAACGCCAATTGCCCTAATACCTCTCTATGCATTTACAGTTCCACGTCGACAATCTGTCAAGTGCACACGTCTACGTGCGCCTTCGAGAAGGCGAAACATGGGACAACATCCCTCAGCCGCTTCTAGAGGATTGCGCTCAACTCACAAAAGCGAACTCTATTGAAGGTCAGTCCTCGACATGAATCCAAGAATTTGATACTGGTGGAGACTGACTTCTGGAAAGGAAACAAGAAGGACAATATCACCGTTATCTACACACCATGGTCAAACCTCAAGAAAGATGGTTCAATGGCCGCCGGCCAAGTCACATTTCATAATCACAAGCTGGTCCGCAAGATCTATGTTAAACAGCGTGAGAACCCAATTGTCAACCGACTGAACAAGACTCGGGTCGAGAAATACCCCGATCTCCGAGCAGAGAAGGAAGAGGACACGAAGAGGAAGCAGCGCAGTGACCGCAAGATCCGAGATGAACAGCGTGCGCAGGAAAAGAAGAAGCAGCAAGAGTATGAGCAGCTCAAGTGGCAGAAAGATCATGCATATGATGATATGTTTACGGAGGAGAATATGGAGGCCAGCAACAACCAAGACCGTGATGAGAATTTCCTCGACGACTTCATGTGATGGACATTGCCATATTTTCTAATGGACGATAACGTTTTTCTGTGTGTTACCTTGAACAGCCAGCGAAGTGAAAATTATACCCTCTACAACATACAGACTACATACCACCTACCACCTACCACCTACCAGCTATCACGGAGGGACAATTGATATGGGTACGACAAAGTAGTCCTGCTCTTTTCTCTCTTGATACCTCTTTTGATCTACTTAGGTCAATTGCAATGACATATAGTGAAATAGACAAAGGGCTTCACTAAATTCCCCCGGATGTCCTATGACACACACCATGGGCGAATTCCAATAAAAGATCTAAAATTGGCAAGGTAGATACAGGTGTAATCACCCAAAATTAGAAATAAAAATATAATTAACAAAACAATGGAGGGTGTGGAATGGCGGTTGATAGATTAATCATCGAGGCATAGGACGGAAAGGGCGCTAGCCCCCGGGGCCGTGTTGACAGCTTACCCTGTAACCTGAGGAATTCACCATCTTCCTCCCCCAAGCTATTACTAAACACCGCACAGCATGAGTGAGGGAATTCCACCGTCTGCTACCCCAAGTAAGAGCATCCCCCTTTGTGAATTGGAACCCACTGACCCCCGCATAGGCGCAAAGTCCAAGAAGAACAAGAAGAAGGCCGCAAAAGCCAAAGCCGACTCTAAGGCCGACGAGCATCCGGAGGATGCGCCATCCGATCGCGATGACACTGATGTATGTGGTGAACTCCCCCCAGACTGTCATTGCACCTTTGCTGAGACCCCACAAGAACGAGCCCCATGATGCCAACGAGCCCCATGATGCCAACGAGGACTCCCTACAACTGCCAGAATCCGACGGCGGCAAGCCCGACCCGATAGATGGCAGTCTACCAGATCGGTCTCTCAATAATCAGGAGCCGGTGACTACTAGCGATGCCCCCCCGGGAATTGACATCCAGTTCGACCCCACTTTCGATGGCACCGAGCCAAAGGACCGATTCGATGCACTTGTTCGAGATCGCGACTCGTTACGCGCCGAAGTAGCCGACATGCGAAAATCATTGGAAGAGATTCAGTCTAAGCACACCGCAGACATGGAAGCCCTGCAGCAGAAATTGGGCGACGCAGAGAGCAAAAAGGAGCAGGCGGAAACGCAGTTCCAGATGCTCCTGGAACGAGTTAACACCATCAAATCTCAACTAGGGGAACGGCTTAGGGAGGATGCGGTGCGTGGATCGGAACTCATTGCTCGGGCTATTACTTGGCTAATCTTGCCTTATAGGAGGAATTGTCTCTAGCGCGATCACAAATCGAGGACCTCGAAGACGAGAACAACAACTTGAAGGATGAGCTCGATTCAAAGTCCGCCCAGCTGTTGAAACTATCGGGCGACTCAGCAGAGAAAGAGAAGGAGCTGTCCACTCTTCGGGACCGGACCAACTTATCTCAACAGAATTGGTTGAAGGAGAAGGAAGAATTGCTCGAGCAAGAGTCGTACCTCCAGTCGGAGTTTGAACAAGCGAAGGAGGCTATGCATAATTGGGAAATCCTTGCCATGGAGGAGCGATCTATCCGGGAGAACCTGAACGAGAAGGTCGGGGATCTAGAGGAGCAGCTCGGCAGCCTAAGAGATGCGTATGAACGTGCCACCCATGAACGTGACACCCAGCAATCAACAGTCGACGGCCTCCAGCGGGCTTTGCAGGAAATCCAACTGGCCCGAAAGCAAGAGCTGCGGGAGCTTGTCGAGAGCTCTGATTCTCAACTCGAGGAGCTTCGACGCTCTCTGCGGGAAGCACAGAAGCAGGCCATTGACGCCGACAAGGGTCTCCAGAATGCTCAGGAAGAGATTGAGCGAGTCCGGCCATTTGAGAAAGAGGTCAAGGAGAAGAACCTTCTCATTGGCAAGCTACGGCACGAAGCGGTCACGTTGAATGACCATCTGACGAAAGCCCTACGATTCCTCAAGAAAGGAAAGCCGGAGGATAACGTCGACAGGTACGTTCTTGTTACATCGAGCTACCTCAATTGCATGCTGACGGTTGAATCCATACAGACATATTGTTACCAACCATTTCCTACATTTCCTTGCTTTAGACCGATCTGATCCGAAGAAATTCCAAATCTTGCAACTGATAGCTGCACTCCTAGGCTGGAATGATGGTGAGTACTGCAAGCTGCACACTACACACGGAGAATCCTTCGAGCCCATCTGATTATTGAAAATAGAACAACGTGAACAGGCAGGTCTTGCCCGGCCAGGGACCTCGAATATGCCTGGGAAGCTCCGAGTCCCTGGCACCCCCCTCCGTACCCCGAGCACGCCAAACCTGGCGACGGAGTTTATGGACAATGGTGCCTCTAGTAAAGAGACGTTAGCCGAACTATGGTCTAATTTCCTGGAGCAAGAAGCGGAGGTGGGTAATATGAATCCATCGCGACGAGGAAGCCACCAGGGCCCTCTCAAATGATAGAGAGCAGAAATGTATAAAGTAGGAAAGTCATAGAACTTGGATATTGATACTTTGATACTTTCCTACTCCTATCCGTATACATGTTATATATTTTATACATATATCCATACATTTAGAATGTATGTATTCATCCCTGGGCACATCGGATGCGCCAAGAGATCTCCAATTTCTTCCGCCTTCAGAATAGACTAAGCTGTATTTGGACAGAACAAAGTCGTGAGCTAAATAATCGCTTCATTTTTGATTTCAATTATATGCCTCTCTCGTCTTTCCATACCTTCTCGGCGTTCTACAGACCATTTGTCCGTACTCAGTCTGCGTCTACAATGGCCTCCACTAGTAAGTAAAGAGGCTTCCAAGCAGAACATAACCCCACCGTGCCAACCAGATATACTGACAAGGCCACTTTTATACTAAAGCCTACCGTCCTATTGTGATTTCCGGCCCATCGGGGACTGGAAAGTCAACTTTGCTCAAGCGATTGTTCGCCGAGTATCCTGATACGTTTGGATTTTCTATTTCCGGTCAGTGCGCAACAGCGACAAGGGAAGGGGCAGAACGAATTCGCGAACGGCTTGGCTCACACGATTCTCTGAATAGAAACCACCCGATCCCCCAGACCCGGCGAGCAAGATGGCCGTGAATATAACTTTGTCACAAAGGACGCATTCCTCGACCTAGTGGCCAAAAACGGGTTTATTGAACATGGTGGGTTCCTCTGTTAGCTAGAAGAAGAAAAAAAAAAGCGGACATCAATTAACCGGCAGAGCAGCTCAATTCGGTGGAAACTTCTATGGAACATCGATCCAGGCTGTCAAGAACATCGCCGAGAAGAAGCGTATCTGCATACTGGACATTGAGATGGAAGGAGTCAAACAGGTGAAGCGGACGGATCTCAATGCGGTAAAGTGTCCTCCGCAATCCAATAGAGAATGGGGACTTTACTGATGATTTATAGCGTTTCTTGTTCCTTGCGCCGCCTTCTCTCGAGGTGCTGGAGCAGCGCCTCCGTGGCCGTGGCACCGAAACCGAAGAATCGCTACAGAAAAGACTCACCCAAGCTCAGAACGAGCTTGAGTATGCAAAGCAACCTGCAGCTCACGATAAGATCGTTGTGAATGATGATCTGGAGAAAGCATATGTTGAGCTGCGGGATTGGGTTGTTGACGGCGGTAAGTTTGGTACTGCGCAATAGTACACACTTCATTACATATAGGAAATGTGATTTAGTCGATGTCATGGTCTGCAAGGCGACAGGCCCGTTTGGTATCTTTCAATCCAAGAATAGAAGTTTCTCTCGTCAAGTTAATTAAGAAAACTAAGTACATGGAAAGCACCAGAGACGGCACGAGCACTCGAGTGCCAATTCTCTTTTTCCCCGGCAATACAAGGTCGATGGTTCTTCCAAGAAGACACAAGATGGGATGTAGGATACAAACGAAAACAAACGCAAAAGAAAGGAAAAATGGGATATCTGCAAGGGCCGGCTGGCGTCAAAAGAGGACAGTAAGTTTTCGGAGAGGGCCGTCGCGCAACGGTCACAGCACTCGCGTCAGACATGAAAGATCACGGAGTTTAGTATCCGTTCATGGCTGCGCGCTGCGAGTTGCGGCTCAGCTCCCGGTCCGCGGAGGGGCTGATGGGCCGGCCGCCACCAGCGTGGCCACCGGTAGCGCTGCTTTCCTTCAGGGCAAGCAGCTGCTTGGCACGGAAGGTCTCGTAGTGGATCTGGCTGGTAGTCTCGACCAGATCCTGAAGGTGGGTGCGGGTCAGGAAGTTGCGCAGGTAGACAAATTCACAGTGGTTCTCGTCCTCCACGTTGATGACACCCCAGCGGTTCTGGCGGCCGCGAACCTGCTTGCCGTTGACAACAATGGTCTTCTCACTGCCAACAACCGAGAAAGGAATGATGTCCTGTAGATAGAGGTTAATATCAAATTCTAATAGCTCTGCCTGGGTCGAGCATACCTTGATCTGAGCGTTGATAGCACGCTCCTCATCATCGAGCTCGTCATTATCGTAAGGATACATCTTCAGGTTGTGGAAGGAGAACTCCTCCTTGATGCGCTCCTTGAACGCCTGGCGCTCTTCAAGGGTGAGAGAGTCGGACTTGGCAATAACCGGAACAACGTTGACGACATCGGACAGCTTCTTCAGAACAACGATATCGATGGGCTTGAGGCTATGCGGGGTCAATGGGTCAGTCTAAAAGAGCTCTATGGAAGCCAAGAAATGGGCGGGGCAAACTCACGCATGGCCGGAGGGCTGGATGAAGAACAAGCAGCAGTGAACACGAGTATCTTGGATATAACGCTCCCGCTGAGCGGTGAGTTCCTTGCGGAGGTATGCCGAGTGCTGATCCTTGATGTACTTGACAATGGGGTCCCAGCTGGTTACGATTAGCTTAGACTTAGTAGCTCCATCTTGATGGGACTCAAATTACCATCGGTCATTGTTGACCTGGTCACCGTAACCAGGTGTGTCGACAATGTTCAAGCGGAGACGGACGCCGTTCTCCTCAATAACTAGTCACCCGTCAGCTATTCCACATCGAGAACAATGCCCCAAGAATAGACGTACTGTGCGATTCTGTCTGGATCTCGGTGGTGGAGCGAACGGGCTCGGAGGGAGTGAGACGGCCCTTGGAGTCAATCAGGTGGGATGCGAAGATAGTGTTGATCAAAGTCGATTTTCCGAGACCAGTTTGGCCTATCGCGTGAGAGATTAGCTGAGGTTTTTATAAGTGGAGATACCAGTACCACCACATACCAACACACATGACATTGAACTGGAAGCCACGCTTCAACAGCTTGCGCTCGATTTGCGAGGTAATGCTGTCAAAACCGACATGGCTGTGGGGGAAAACAGTAGGCTGTTGAGCCGAAGCTGTGGTGGTAGCGGCAGCCATTATGAAGAGAGAGAGAGATTAAAGCTGGAAAACAGAAATAGAAGCCCGCAATCCCAAAAAGACCCAAAGAGAAGAGAAATACAGAGTATGTAGTTGAAGCAAGAGCACCCCTTATTATCGTCCCTCTTTCCGAACTCAGGGGTGGACTATTCCTAATTGGGACTAGCGTCTCTCCACGAGAAAACTACCGTCTTTGCCGCTTTTGCTTCTGACACCTGCGATCTGTGATAGCTCCTAACATTAGACCAAGCACAACTTCCCTTTTTCGTGAAACTATTTTCCCATTATGGCATTGCGCCTCCTCCCTTTTGCTCCGGCAACTATGTCACGCTCACTTCTTTCCGAGTCCCTTCAATTCCCCCGATTCGCTCGGTTCCTCCCGATCACATCCATCGCGACCAGCCGATTCCTACAACCGGTTTCGATCTCTCTCAATATCCCATCCTTCCTCTCAGATCTTTGGGATTCCGTTCTACGTGCCGTTCCTAAGAAGAAGACCTCTCACATGAAGAAGCGTCATCGACAAATGGCCGGCAAGGCCCTCAAAGATGTGAAGAGCCTAAATAAATGCCCGGGCTGTGGCCAGATCAAGCGTGCCCATCTTCTTTGCCCAACCTGTGTCAAAGGTATGATTTGAGCTTAATATGGGAGGACCATGGATTTGGTTATTACAGCAAAGCTGACTGTTCAACAGACATCAAGGAATCGTGGAGGACCCTCGACATGGCATGAAAGAGCACTGTAAGAAATAAGGGCTTGCCTTGGGGGAATCAAGATCGACACTCTCGCCATCCCAATTTCACGCCCCAAGAAAAAAACGAAAAAGAAAAAGAAAGAGACTGTATTTCTAGAATTCGTTGTGGATACATGCTGCATGGCAACTGGCGTCTGGGTTTTGCGGGGGAAATGTTTCAATATGACTTTTATAACAATTCGATCTAGTAGGTCGAATTTGAACGCTGTGATCTTTTCAATTTACTTCTTTCCATGTAAATCCTAAAGTCAAACTACAATTGTAGATGTTATAATTACGGCGGCTGGTCCTGGTGGAAGTAATCGGACATGCTCATGCTATTTGCAACTTTAGTGCTCTATATATCTGTGAATATGTCTGTCTGTATTATTTACCTCACTGCTAGCTTTGTAGCCATGTATATATGTAGTTAAGACAGTGGCCCTGGAGGTACTATGTTGTAGATCGTTGATAATAACAAGTACCGAGTGACATTGCAACCTTGATTAGCTTTAGCAGCTTAATTACTTTTCTTGGTATCCATACTATAGTGCCACCTAGCTCAGTAGAATAGAAATAACACAGTAGATATACATTCAATGTTGATTTTGTCTGTAGTATCCATCGTCTTGTGCCTCCTATTGTAAGGAAGAAAAAAAAAGGCGAAAGGCGATAAAGACGATAAAGGCGGAACGGGCCTTCAGGCCCCAAACGTCATTGCTCCTCCGCAACTCAAGTCTCGACACAGCCGTGAGAGAGCACGATATCATCAGTATGGTAAGATCAAACTACAAAATAGCGAAGGTCATTGCTAAATTGCGATTTTAGTCGAAACAATACCTCTCGAGAGGTTCTGCGGACAATGGTGGGCTTCCCGATGCGAATATATCCTGGTTGAGATGTGTGATTTGGCTAATGTTTTGTTTTGTAGCGCACATTGTTGATATCTTCTCACTTGCTATTACAGATAAGCAAATTCTGTCCACCTCGGGCGCCTCGTCTATTAAAGTGCATTCCACCATAGACGCCGACTTCCCGCTGGTGCAATCCATTGATGGTGCCCACACCATTGGTTGCCATCACATTGTGACCAATGGGAATGGATCTCGTGCAATCACCGCTGGATTCGATGGCGAAATCAAGGCCTGGTCTTGTCAGGATGGCCATTGGGCTGCAGATACAAAACTGACTGGTAAGCACTGCCCCTCTTCAATAGCCCACAAGGTGCAATGAAGCTAATAAGAGGACAGCCGATCTCACAGATACCGATGCATGGGCCATAGCTCTTTCCGAAGATGGTCAGTATCTTGCTGGTGTTACGCAGGAGGGACGCATTAATGTTTGGGATTTGGCTGCCGATGGCACTCGGATTCGAGACCATGAGACTAAAGGCAGCTTTGGTACTTGCATCGACTTGGTGAGATCTCAAATCCTGCATCTAAACAGTGGCCCCTGCTGACTTAGGCGTTTAGTCTCCCGATGGTCGATTGATCGCTTCAGGCCATGAAGACGGTGCAGTCTACATCTTCACCACTGAAACAGGCCGCATGCCCTTCTCTCTGTCAGGTAAGCAAAGTTGACTGAGCCAAGTACAAATGCAAGTTCTAATACGGACCAGGCTTGGTTAACCCCGTACGAGCTGTAGCTTTCTCGCCGAAAAGCAAGATTCTAGCAGCTGCTGGTGACTCCAAGATTATTGTGCTGTACGATACCTCCTCTGGCGAACAAATTGCCAATCTCTCAGGGCACTCTGCTTGGATCTTGTCCCTTTCCTGGAGCGACACTGGCGAGTATCTTCTGAGCAGGTCAGTTAATACCCCATGCATTCATATGACGACAGGCTGACATTTCCCAGTTCGTTTGACGGCAAGGTCAAGGTTTGGTCCATGGAGACCAAGACCTGCGTCGCTACACACTCAGAAACAGATAAAGCCGTTTGGAACGCGAAGTGGCTCCCCAAGATCGGCAAGACAGAAGGGTTTGCCACCGCTGGCGCAAACCGTAGCATTGCATTCTACCGCGAGGCTACTGGGTAAACAGAGTAGCTGAACATGGATTATTACAGGAATGTGCTTGCAACTGTGGTATGATGATTCCTATTCCAATGGAACCTAGGGAACCTTACTGAACTATGCATGAAAATTACAAAATTCGTATTGGAACCAGAACAATAACCCAAATGTCCTCGTATTTATTCTTATTTCATCGCCTCAACAAACAACTTGCGCATCCGCTTCAAGAACGCCCCAAAGTCTCGGTCATCGTTGACGAGATCTACCACATGCTCCAAACCATCCCGGTCAACCTTGGGACGCGTATGAAAAACTTCATAGTCACGACTGGCAGTGCCCAATTCAAACCAAGCCTCCGCCTCCCAGTCTTTCTCCAATAGATGAGTGTAGACAAATTTTAACCGGTCTTCACGACCAGCGCCTTCAATTCGAATACAAAGGTAATCCTGCCAAAACTCCAACTCCGGGAAATTGAGACGAGATTGCGCATCTAAATGCTGTGCGTGAGACTTCTGTGCCTCGATCTTTTGACTGATAGCCTTCTGAGTCTCGGCGATTTGCTGTTTCAGGCGATCGCGTTTGGCGAGGCGGGAATCGCGTTCCAAGGTGATAGATGAGATAGCCGCGTGCATTTCAGCAGCCTCAGCCGCCTCCTTTTGGAGGGTTTGTTCATGGGTTTGTGATTTGAGATTGAGAATTTCGATATCGCGCTGTCGCATGCGCTTGTCCTCTAGTAGGTTGTGTTAGGCATAGTTGTGGGATATGGTGGGAACGAAGGCTTGCAATTATCAATCCATACCTTCGTATTCAGCCAGATTAATGTGGAACTGGTTTCGCTCCTCCAAAACCCGTTTGCGACCACGCTCAATAAACGCGTCGAATTTTACTGTGAATTGTGCCATGGTATTGCGTAGGTCCTCGAATCCAAAGTTGATGCTGGGTAATGAGTCTGCCATTGATGGCGCATCCGCCGAGGCGAGTGGTGGTCGCATACCACTTGTCGAGAGCGACGGTTCAAATGAAGAAGTCATAGTATCCGAGAATAAAATTATGAGTGGTGAATGGTGAAGTTGAAGTTGATGAGGGGACAATGCCAGACTTGTTTTGGGTTGCGGCGCAACAACTCCAACTCCGAGTCTTATCGATAAGGATCAAAAAACTTTCCATCTCCAGCTCTCTTGCTGCTGCATCCTCACATTACTGCGCATATGTATATGATCGAGTGGACTCTTACTGTTGCACCAGTATCGACATGGTTTGGCCAGGTCCTGAACTGATCGCAAGAAGCAAAGAAAGATCCGATGGATGAACATCCAGGCAGTGCTCTCCACTATGGGCACGTAGGACGAGCCGTCTACCTTCCGGATGAGCAAGACTGGACATTTACTCGGTCTTTTGCTAGGGGTAGGTACTTGAGCCTCCTTTTTCGGGAACCAATTAACATGTTCGCAAGCCCCATCGCTCGAGTATACCGGACTGACCAAGACAACAATCCCATCACCTTTTCGCCCAGCCAAAGCTCGACCAATACAAAGAGTAGCCGAGAAAAACCCCAGGAAAGTGATCACCAGCGCGCATCCAGATTTGGCGGCATCATGGTCCTCCATTCGTGCTGAGCCTTTGTCGAAAGCTGTTACGACTATAACCGAGAAATATGACCCGGAGATCTCTGAGCTTTTCGATATCGGTTATGCGGTGGATCAAAGGCGTCATGACAAAAGGCTGCGCTCCGTTCCAATTGCGGTGGCCGTTACCGGAGAATCTCGTAATATAATCTCATTCCGAACACTGGAAGAGGAAATTTTGGAGTTGAGCTCTCCACAGAAGTTAGCTTTTCGTGCTCCATCGATCAGCAACATCGAAATGTCTGAATGGTCCAACTGTGGCGCACCGGTACGTCAAGTACACTTCGCACGTCCTTTGGAAGAGAAGCCCATGTTCATGGCCGCTCGTCTCCCCACGAGGACTACAATATTCCGACCTCTTTACCACTGGGATCCTGTGCCTATGCACTTGCCGGAAGATGCTATACTGGGATCCACCCCGTTAAAGAACTCTCGGCTGGATGCGAATCCAATCGCAGAGGTACCTGTTTCGCGAACAGGTGGCGTCTCACATGCCGATGTGACCTTCAACCCCTGGTATCAGAGACAGTTCGCCATTGTAGATATCAGAGGCAAGTGGAGTGTCTGGGAGATCACCGGCAGGCAGCGACTCCAGCATTCCACTTGGGCAGCCGAGCTCGTCAAATCAGGCTCGTTGCCCTCGCGGGATTATAAACGCAAACATAGTTGCCCTAGGCTTGATGGCTGGGCAACCATCGAGTGGGTCCATAATGTTGGATCGATAGTTGTCTCCAATCGCCACAGTGTCATAATCTATGCATTCACAGACAAGCATATCCCACCACGCACGGTGGAGCTGGGAATGGCAAAGCAATCCGAGTGGGTTCTAGACGTTCAAAGAAACCCACGCAAGCCATCACAGTTCTTCGTTCTGACGACAACTCGAATATCATGGTTTGATGTTGGAGCCCTACCAGGCGAGGATGATACAAGTCTTTCTGTATACCCTCAAGTGTCCTGGAGGCACTTTCGAGACCCCGAAGACACAACTTTGCGACTTAGCGATATAGTCGTATACCAAGGTATGTGCTAGTGCGACTGAACACGGAATTCAAATACTAAATTATTATCTAGATTTGTATCTCGTTCTGTATTCGCAGATCACTCAGCTGGTACAAGCGTTCCCATGTCCCTTTATATCCGATGAAGAGACCGAGTGTATATCTGTATCCGATCCCCTGGTGCTAGATGCGCCCCTGTTGGAAGATATTCCGGCAACTAAACGTGACTCTGTTGTGCGATTCTCGAGATTCGTATTTAAAGAGATTGCCCACTCTGTCACACCACTGGGTAGGAATTTCTATAACGCCCACTTACCATTGATCAAGCTTTTCTGGATGGATTCTGATTTTGCCGTTCACGAATCTACTTTCAAGGGTCCACCTGGAGATCTAGACGAACCGGACTTGTTTCGTGAAAGTAGTGTCTTGCGGTTAAGAAGGCGTTATGCTCCGACATTATACGTCAGACCCACCGATGACTTTATTGTGAATGATTGGGACGAATCAGCGACAAAGAAAACGATTGTTCGCCGTTGCAAGCCCAGAATGGGCCGCATTGACACAAAGTCGGACTTGCAGTGGACCTTGGATTTTTCTGGCGTCTACAAAATAGCGACAGGGCAGATGGAAATTCGTCGGAAAAAGCAAAAAAAGAGACCGAGGCCCAAACCAAGGACACTTGCTGGGTTGATGGTAATTCTACAACGCGAGATGAAGAATGGATCGAAGCGACCTCTAGGCAGGACGATGGTTGAATTGACCAGCAAAAGACCTTTGGCTGAGGGTCTTGATGACAGTGCAGATGATGTGAAACGACTCATCTCAGCACTCGTGCCTGAACACGCAGACCCGGATGCTCACTGTCGGTATATGCTTCTACCAGTCCCATCCTCAAACCGGAGGTATGGCATGCCAGCCAGATTGTCAGGCGAAGCAGACAGGGATCTTCTAAATACCTATGATCGAATGATCGATAATTGGATGTCTACCCTGCCTCGCATAATCCCCGTGCAGACACGACTCATGAAAGAGAAACTCATTCGGGGAGTTGCTGCCGATCTCATCCTTTCACGCCTAATCAAAATCTCCACCTCATTAGATAGTGTCATCCTATCGAAGCCCGCAGATCCCCTCGAGGGGCGAGAAATTGAGAAGGCAAATGAGAAGGCCGCGGCGCAGAACAAATACCAATCGAGCTACTTCGCATTATTATCATCCCAGACCCCTGCAAGCCAGTCATCAAGGGCCAAAAGCCGAGCCTTCGGATCCAGACGGGACCCGATACCAGTCCAGCAATCCAAGTACACCGCAGTCCCAGTCCTGGGTGGTCTCTCAGCATTCATCACATTCAGGACTCCACGTCCAACGTCACGGAAGGTGGCAAACCTTCTCTCCCACTGGCCGGTGGGAACCAACCCCCAAAACTATACATGGGACAGGATCGAAGATGAGGAGACGCGGAATTCGAAGGCGCGCACATCCAAGAATAGACGGAAGAAGCGCTCACAGACTCGTGACCAATCACTTCCTTCGACTCCTGCAGTCCCTATGGTCCGAGCATGGGGCAGTCAGCCACTTGCACCTCCCCGAGTTAACATCAACAGTAGTCAGCCCGATGGTATGCCGATGACCCAGATGGAGCGGGGAGCTTTTGGAACTCGCTCACTCAAGAAGCCGAAAAAGAAGAAGAAGAGAGAAGCTGGATTTTAAAAATGGCTTATATATTCAAATCAATAATACATACTATATCGCCTTACTATGAAACATTTGAAGTGGCCAATGGCGAATATGGCTCATTCACCAAGGGGATGATGATGATGTATGACAAATACAGAATAGCAGACAGAATATAGAAGATAGAATAGTGTAGATAGTGTAAATATTTAATATCCTTTCCCTCTCTCTCTCTTTCTCTCAGTCTCAACTATTTCTCCCCTTTTTTTTTGGGCATCTGAAACCACAACCCCTTCCCCTCAAAAAGTCCGCTGTTATCCGCCAAGCACCTTCTTCCCCTCCTTCCAACACCCCGCATCAACACAAATCAATCTCCCACCATGTCGGATCACCAGTACAAGTTCAATGTGACCATGACCTGCGGCGGATGCTCTGGCGCCGTGGAGCGTGTCCTCAAAAAGCTGGAAGGTAAGCAACACGCGGCCTGTTTCATTGCTTTTTCGATCCTAACACGCTGGTCTTTAGGCGTCAAGACCTTCGATGTCAGCCTCGAGACTCAGACGGTTAATGTCACCACCGAGCCTACTCTTTCCTATAATGATGTGCTGGAGAAGATTAAGAAGACTGGCAAGACTGTGAACAGCGGAGAGGCGGATGGGGAGAGCAAGGAGGTTTAAATTATCTCTATCCTCATGTTTCCGGTTTTATATACCCTTTTTTTTGCATGAGGCCTAGAAGTCAACCCACGAACTTGCCTAAGCTTGTGGAATTCAGGATCAAGGCTAGACTGGACTGCTAGACAGCAGTGCTAGGCAGAACATACCAACAGCATGTGTTTCAACCTTTGGAAGGTTCCAAGGTTGCTCTGGAATTCCCATGAACTAAATGACCATGAAATGAAATAGATGTAAAATTGGGGAACCGTAGTTCCCAAGTCAAATTGGTATTTGAGACCCATGAGGATAGAGGTTCTAAGAATATGCACAAGGGTATCATGAACAACAATGCAATGCAATGCGAATACAAAAAATCTCGCAACAAAGGGGGATAGAAGGTAGAATTAATTAATCAACAATGACGAAATGTCTTCCATCAAGGAGGGAATAGTAGGGTAGACGTGGTTCAACTCTTTGAACGTAGACTGGGCGATCTTGCTCCAGAGTCTGGGATGAGGGAGGGTAATTGTAGGATGGTCTGGATCTGCGTTAGTGGGGAGTTTCATAAGGCAGAGAGGAAAGTTATGTTGTTGAACTGGTTGGTTTCCCCCAATGAAGGCTTACCGCGAGGAGTCGAACCCGCCAATGGCTGGTCTTTCACGAGGGACCTGAGGGGGGGACACGTGAGGCTGAATGTTTCCTATGACGGAGTCTGAAAAGGTGCGAAGGTGGTCATGGGGAGGAGCCACTCGCGGTCCTATGGGCAATATGCCACGTTGATCCGACGAAACCTGTGTCTGAGACAGATTCTTTGTGCCAATGTAATCAAGGTCTCTAATCCGAGTGGACGAAGAAGGGTCTCCAATGGACTTGGCCTCGGGTTCTGTACGCCTGGAGACGTATTCAGATGGAAGGGGCTCACGGTGGTCAACATGCCGGACGAAGTCCTCGGCATACAGGTTCCTGTCTGGGTGGACGTTCTCTGATAAAGGGCGGCTATCAATGCGGGCGCGTCGAATAGCCCGCGGCTCTTTCGGAACACGGCCCGAACGGAAACTACGATCACAATGGTAAGGATACCACGGTCCCGGACTGGAAACGGCTGGAGCCGCTCTAAATGTGCGATCCCCTTCTGAAACAATGATACTGGTACCGGAAAGCCCAGCCTGAGACTGAGCCTCATGTGGTCCGCCGATATGCTGTCGACCCAAGACTGGCCTGGTTTCTAGGCCATGCTGTGAGTTGGAATAAGAAATTGAATTCGGCTTCCTTTCCCGCTGGTGTCCTATAACAGGGGGTTGTTCCACTGGCAAATAGTCCCGACGGAAGTGAGGCTGGTCCTGGGCTCGGTGGTCTGGGAAAAGCTCAACGCGACGGTAAGAGTGTGGCCCGAATCCTTCGGAAACAGGAAGCCCCATAGGCCGTGCACTCCATGGGTCTGGGCGGGAATCAGTCCGAGAACCTTCGCGAGATGCCAGACGCCTTCTTTTGCTCGCGTGTCCGCTGTCGCCTTCCTTTTCAATGACATCGTGGTGATGTATCATCTCTCCTTGAGGACGTCCTGGCGTAACGGATCGCAGGGACATATTGTTGGTCATATGTACCAAAGGATGCGCACCGTCATTCCGCCGGGTTTCTGATGGCCGGGGATTTTCAATCGAGGGCAAGATAGAATCCTGTGTGTTTGAACCTGGTCTAAGAGGGGGGGAACTGAGGGAGTCAGGGCAGCGTCCCACTGGAGTCAATTTCTGACGGTTTTCCTTTGGTCCGCTCACGAAGACAGGTGCGTTGGTCCTGTCCGACTGAGGAGGCAGTCTTTCTTGTCGAAATCTGGGCTCCATCCTGGAGGGAGGAACATCCTGTGAGTGGGCCGTGTTCACATTCCTAGGTCCAGAGAGTTCTTCTAGGATTTGCAGCTCGGGTGATTCCTGATTAGTTAGTCCAGTTGGCCTGGCGTTCAGTTCATGGGTTGAGTATTTTTGTTGAGCATCCGAGGGAAAATAGTTCTCCTGGACACCTACATGTCTCTTGGCCACCTGTCGATCCATTAGTGGAATACCGAGCGCTCGATGTGCTTGGTCATCATTATTGGCTGAGCCTGGAGGGATTCGCCGATGAACCTCGGCGTGCTGGGGAACTGTATCCTGGCGCCTAGCAGCGGGTACTTCTTGAGTAGTAATGCGCTGCTCGGCATATCGTGGGCTTTGCTTTTCAGCTGGGGCGCCGGAAAAACTGGGTTGTTCAATGCCCTGTATACCCTCTCTGTATTCCTTGACAGCACGGGTCCATGCTTTGTACCTGTTAAATCCTCGACGGCTGATGGTATCTGTGGCCGGGGCTCTTGTGACAAATCGGAACCCAGGCGGCGCTTCCTCGGATAGTTCCCGTGGAAGATCCCGGGCAAGAGGGTTTGTGTTGTTGATAGGCTGGCACCGGATCTCGTGGGCCCGAGTATCGCTTGGGAGTATTTCCACACTGGTGTTTTGTTGACCTGGTGAAGCGGCCGCATCTTCTTCTGATTCACTGTCTTCGTCGTCCGAGATAACGATCACCTCACGGAAAACATCTTCCAGAACTGTCTGGCCATTCTCATCGTCCCCTCGCCACTCAATGACTTTTGCTAAAGTTGTGTGTTCAACAACCCCTCTTGCTTCATGGAATGAAGTGGTTTTCAGGAGGCGATCATAGTCAGTGTAGACATGCCGAACGTGAGCAACCACAGCAAGTTGGGCTCTGCGAGCCAAAGGCAATTCGGTGGCCGTCCCAACTTTTTTCTGACCCTTTTTTGGTTATCAGGTTTTCCACGTCCTCATCTCAGATCAAAATCGGGTCTATACGTACCTTTTGAAAAGCGGTCTTGATAATTTGATTCAAGTCTTTGTCTGGGATGTTCGGAAATAGATCCTTTAAGGCGTCCCGTGCTTCTGTGTTGAGGGTTATTTGGGAAATTTCAGAATCAGCCTGCCTGGAATTCTCTATACTGTCTGTGGGAAAGGTACTAGGCACTGTTTTACCAGTGCTTGTGAGGTAGAACCCCAGTTCTGAGCAAACAGCTGCCACCACGGTACTAGGGAAATGATAACCTATCCGATGAACATGCTGGGACAGGTTATGATGGCGATGGTGTGGGGTAGTCTAGAGAAAAAAACATAAGCAGTGTTGATCATTATCAACCAGACAGGGTTCTCACCGATACTGCGTAGATTTGGAGACCCTCGTCTCGACATCGCTCCTTACACGTTGTGGTGAGTTGTGGATTTCCTGCAGGAATGAAAGTGTAACCGCTTGGTGCTTGCGCTTCGAAACAGATCTGTATATTCTTGTTAATCATCTGGCCAAGCTGAAGAGAGAACACACATACGACACTCCGAAGCTTTTTCTTTTCTTGGGTTACGGATTCCATAATAACTTTGTGTCTTCTCGCTCTCCTTTGGATGGCCCCGCCGGGGCCATGCCTGACCGAGGCCGAGGCAGCCCTTCTTGTGACACGGGCCATACTTCTGGTTCAGCTTATCGCAGAACCTTGCGAAGATGAAGGTTTCAGCATATCATTCACGATATGTATCAGACGTGTGATATGAACAAGTAGATAGTATGTGTCTCCTTGTATGGACCAGGGCAAAGGGCG
Source organism: Penicillium sclerotigenum (assembly GCA_928213465.1). NCBI lineage: Eukaryota > Fungi > Ascomycota > Eurotiomycetes > Eurotiales > Aspergillaceae > Penicillium > Penicillium sclerotigenum. The sequence continues at coordinate 137,182 of CAKMRK010000778.1, read as the reverse complement.
TGTGGTCGGGTCAAGACGAAGTCACGTCGAATACACCGTAGCAACACAGAGAGTATGAAGTAAAGGCACCCCGCGGTCACCCCAAAACAGAAATAGGGTCCTCAGTGTGGGTCCTTTGAGTCAACCTCGAGCAAGTATCAAGGAGTAAAGAAAAAAATGGAAATAGAAAAGAACGAACGAAAATGCCAGAAGGAAAGAGGGAGAGAAAGAGAGAGATCGAGAGAGGGAGGGATTGATAAGATTGCTATTGCGGCCCAAGTCACCTCTCCCGATCAGGCTAGTCCTGCCTGAGGCTTCAACCTTTCCCCAACTTTGACCGTCTTTTACTCTTCCTTTCCTCCAATACCAACCCAACGTTTGGACTCAACACTTCGGATCTCCGTTGATTCCGTCTAATTCCGTCAGACTGCACATTTGCCGCAAATTAGTTGGCCCAGACTTGTCCAATAGATTGGACATGAACGCTTCGATCCAGACCATGAAGGTGGATCAACGAGCTATGGTCCACGCATATCGTCACCTCTATCGGCAGGGGTTGAAAGCGATTCAGTATTCGACACCCGGTCGCCATATGCTTCTAAAATCCTTGCGACAATCCTATCGTTCCTCCCCCTCCGAAGAGTTTGATCCTGTCAAAATCAACAACACCCTTCGTTTTCTCGAACGAGCTACCCAGGTTGCGGGCATGGAACATAAGATTTTGAAGAACCTTCTGCTAGCTAGATATTGGGAACAAGGTCACCTTGTGAGAGAGGCTCGCGTGTGAGTGACCACCAACGGAAGTGGAGAAGAAGGCTGCTGACTTGGTCTTAGCCCACGATCTTTGGGCCTCGGTCATGTAGAGAACCAGTTGCGGACAAGCGTCTTTGACCATTACAATTTGACACTTGACCGTTTGAATGAGAGTCTAGGGACATGTCTCAGATGATTCGAACTCCGCAGTTCTCGACTTTTCCCTCGGTGCTGATCCAACCCGCTACTCCAGGTCGTGCATCCGTTAGGCCTCAGTGCTTCCTTTGGGCATGAATCTAAATCGACGCGAGGCAGCTCGCCCAAAGGGGTGTCGGGTATTGCCGTGACCAGAACTTCGGTACATATCTCAATCGCATCAGGGCTCCGTAGGATACGATGACCCGTCCTGCCTCTGGGTCAGCGTCGTGCGTTGTATTTTCGGGCCATTTTATGGCGTACAAAACATTATGTCAATGGCACTCTGCATGCCTTGGCATTCAAGACAACGTCGTAGAGCCAATCGCTGTCTCCAAACTTGAGACTTATTGATAGATAATATTGTCTGCCGGGCATGTAATAATGGCTCTGCAACGAAGACAACATTGATGAGAGACTACGGATTAGAATACTTTGAGCAAATTCTAAACCAAATGATAGTCTATTCTCTTTCCTAATATTTGCTGATTTTTGAGTCCAAGTAAAACTAAAAATCGTGCAATCTGCTTAGGCTCCAGAGCATGTGACGATGATTCAGCACCGGAGGCGGTCCCCGTAGACGTCACATGTCACGATGTCTTCTGTTTCAGCTCCAAGTTTGGGTTTTTGATTTTGCTTAATTTCAGAGCATCTAAAGTGATTTAGTGAGTTGCCGGTTCACAGCCCTTCATGAGTGGTTTCATTTCCTCGTTGCTGATACAAATTGGAATACGATCCCCCTTACCACCCCAGCCGGTCAGCCAACCGAATAACGAAGCTAAATTCCACCTGAACGAACCGACAAACCCTTTGAGTGATAGTGATCATAAATTGGTTTCTCAGCCGGACCAAGATCACGGACAGAAATCGGACTGCGGAGATGCGGGTGCGGGGTCCCTGCATTGCCCTTCTTTCTTCACAACCCTACCCAAAGAGATGGATGGCCGAAACTTGCAACCGGAGGGCGCTCAATTAGTGACCAACACATCCGGATCCATCCAAAACATAGCTGGGACTACAGACGGCTCATTTGATCCCACACATGAAATCAACGTCATTGTGCAGCCGGACAATTCATCGAATTCACAAGCTTCACACCCCGAGACGCTGAACTTGCATAATGAGCCACAATATGTAGCTTCAGCAATATCCATTGGCGAGCCTCAATCTTCGGACAATGCCTTTGATCCGGAGGGATTGGCACATTCTTCGCTTCCGGCGGATGATGGGATGGGAGTCCTAAGAAGCAAGATCATCGCAATCAGGGAGTTGCGGCTCACCAATGTTGAAAAGGCGCGAATGGTTCACAGTCTAATGACAGAAGGTTACAACTCGTCCCGTGAGCTTCCAAGCGCCCCTGGAATGGGGGTATTCTCAACTCCATCGAGCCCAGGAAGCTTCGGGCTGCTAACAAGCCCAGAGACTCTTCAGGCTGAGATCAATACTTCTACACCAGGCTCGCCATACTCCGAATCAATTCCTCTATATGAGAGCAAATTCAATCTCACACCCGAAGATCTGCAGCCCACTTTCGTACCCAAGGCAGAAACAGAATCGCCAGAACTTGAAACTGGTGATGAAGACCGTGACACAGAAGAAGAAGAAGAGACTCCTCTAGGATGTGTGCATTATCACCGCAATGTGAAACTCGAGTGCCACACTTGTAAAAAATGGTATACCTGCCGCTTCTGCCATGACGAAGTGGAAGACCACTCTCTCATTCGTCGAGACACCGAACACATGCTTTGTATGCTATGTGGACATGCACAGCCTGCAGCGCAGAACTGCAGGCAATGTAGCGAGCAAACCGCACAGTATTATTGCGAGATTTGCAAGCTCTGGGATAACGACAGCAAAAAAAGCATCTATCATTGCAACGACTGCGGTATATGTCGAATTGGACAGGGACTGGGGAAGGATTTCTTCCATTGCCAGGTAGGAGCTCCGACACAAGTTAGGTGATATGATACTGACAACATTATAGACATGCTCTGTTTGTCTTCCTATGAGTATTGAGAACACCCATCGTTGCATTGAACGCTCTACCCAGTGTGACTGTCCCATATGCGGCGACTACATGTTCACTTCCCCAGAAACCGTTGTCGTCATGCGATGTGGCCACAGTATACACCACAAGTGTCTCTCAGAATACTCCAAAAGTTCCTACCGTTGTCCCCTTTGTAGCAAGACCATCACCAACATGGAATCGACATTCCGAAACCTGGATCGTACCATTGGGAGCCAGCCTATGCCCGACGAGTTCAAGGATACCCAAGGCCTTATTTACTGCAACGATTGCGGTTCGAAGTCAGTTGTCAAGTACCATTGGCTCGGCTTAAGATGTGATTTGTATGTTACCCTTCGAGAGAGAAAAAGAAGACGATCAACACCTGCTGATATGATCTAGATGTGAGTCGTACAACACGGCCCAACTTCGCATTTTACACGGAGATATGTCTTCTCAACCCGAGGAAGACTCCGGGGAAGACCTTCCTCGGCCTCGGTCATCTTCACTCATTGAAAACGATGACTCGATGTCGTCTTCCCTGGCATCATTGAATGTCAATAACACGTCGATTCCTCGTTCACGGCTCAGTGTCCCTATGTCCCCCGAACCTGTTAGACGGTTCTCATCCTATAACATCACACGAGGCCGTGCTGTCTCTCCCGTCGTCAGTAACTATTTCGGACTACCGACCGAGCGTGAACCAGAGAAACCTTCATCGATGCCCTTCTTTGGAGGTCCATCTCGAGGCGAGAATGAGGATTACGGTGCATTGAATTTCTTAAGCAAGAAGCTTACATACCGCTATGGACTGTTTGGCGGTGAGACTAAATCAACTGAAAACGTGTTGGATGCTAGAAACGAAGAAGACGACAGTGAGTCTTCTGACTCGGCTGAATCAGACGGTTCTCATGGCACGGAGGACGACGAAGAGGAAGAGGAAGACCAAGATCACATCCAAATTTTCGGCCATCAATGAGGCCGATGCAGATCCTTATACATGAACCCAGATGGCTGGTGGTGGGTTGATTTATCGTCCTGTGAAATGCGACCTAACAGCTATCTTTGCCTTGGTCAATTACCCTCGGTCAAACCATGCACCGAGCAATGAATCCTGCTCAACTCTTGACCACGGCCATACCCAGTCCATCGGTTCGACGTTAGAAGCATCTCTGGGCCGATGCTCATCCCAGACTGGATTGCACCGGGAGGCAGATAAGTCCTTCGAGGCCAATTCGAGTTTTCTGTACTGGGATGGTAGCTCGGTCATTTTGTGCACCTTTACGCATGTGATGACTACAATTCAAGGCTCGACACAGTCAACCAAGCGAAGGCTAACTCAACGCATCTCGCGGGCATTGGTTTTACTTACACCAAGCAGCCGGCTTTGCTGCCGCATAGCATTCGCTTCCTTTTTTTGGTTCCAAAGTACACTGGTATCACGACGCAACGATAGCAATTCTATTGAAACTTTCAATCTTACTTGGCTTACACTAAATTTCTCCATGAGGCATTTGTAGTCTCTTACCTATACCAACTTACGAAGCTAATTGAATCAGACAGAAGAGGACCTCTCCGGTCTCTGGGAAGCATGCTCTTTAACAGCATCGTCCACATGAGCAATCAGGGTCTTTGTTCCTTTGTTCATGATGGCCATGGCTTAACATTTCTCGGAGGTTCCTTCAGATTCCCCAGCCACTACCTTATCCGGACCCTGAAAGATCGTATCCATTCGCTCAAAAGATATGGCTTTGGTTTCAGGGAGAATAAATTAAACTGATACCTGAATGGCACAACATCCGTTGGTCAGTGATTAAACGAAATTATATAGGACTGCTCTTGGACTTACCCAGCGGCTAGATTCAAACCCTAAACGAATGCTGTCAGCGATATTATCCCTGGCTGGTTACTTTCGGTCCAGCCTACCTTATCTCTAACATGCTGAGGGAAGATCTCAGTCACCACCGTCCGGAATAAGGCTATTAGACTAGCAGTATGTCAATCCAACAATGAACAACATAGCAACCTCAACGATGGCAGCTGTAAGAGAACACGCTAGAGAACACGCTAGAGAACGCGGAGAATAGCTTGATATACAAGTCAAGCCATACCAGAATCCAGGAAAGTCCCTGGTTATATATAGAAAAGAACATCTAAAAGTAATATTCAGAAACACATCAAGGGTGCTCTTACATATAAGATCCCTAAATTATCTCCAAACAAATTAGATCATTCAAGTGTCAATGACGGGAACCGCATACATGGCCAACTAATCTGTATACTTAAATGACCGGGGAAAGAGGATTTAATCTCGAACAGTGGCTTTTAAGGCACCTGTTCCTTCAGTATCTCTACTGGAGCGCTGGGTGGCCATGTTGGTAAGAGCAGGGATTTGTCCTTACCATATTCTCTGCGGGCAAATCGAGGTGAATGAGGGCAGATGAACAACTATATACATATATAGTAGACATATAGCTAGATATATAGCTATATAGCTCTATACCTATGTAGGAATATCCAAGTTCCTCCGAGCTATAAATAGAGAGACGCCGGGCTTCACCTGGGGCTTATCGCTTACCTCAGCTTCTGCTTGCAGCCACGAGATTCCATTCCGACAAAATCCACCGATCAGAACAGGATGGTTTCATCGCTTTTGACATGATTTAGCTATTTAGTTGAGCTGATTCATCTGATTCTAATTCCTCTAATTCATTTGATCTCCTTTTTCTGCTAAATTTCCCATTCTGAAACGGGGCACGGATCCCTCTACACCTCCCCCCAGCCGAGTGATGCGCATGTCTTTTACTCCTTGATTTCAGCCCTTTCTAGATTGCTCCTTTCATCAAAAAAAGAAGATTGGAAATCACCTAACTGGGATCCCATAACCTAGCCAAGTGAAATTCCTGTGAACAACTCCCACAGCCCTCTGGTACAATCTCTTATCAGTGCCCCGCCGATTCGCCCTTCGCTTTATCAGTTCCGCGTCGCACCCGCGTCACCCATACTATGATCCGTCGCAACTCCGACATCGAGATCCAGCTTCCGGATGCTGGTCCAACACCTCTTTCACCCGAATCCGTGAGCGATCTCGACGTGGAGATGCTATCTGAGGAGCCATCACTTCCCTTGAGTCTCCCACCACACATCGCAGCCCGGTTCTACCGCAAAAGCAACAAAGCCCGCCGTTCCTCTACTGCCTCATCTCGACGAAGCTCGGTGTCCTCCTTGCAGTCCCATAGTTCAAACACATCGTCGAATGGCTCGCCAAGTACAGACCATATTGCTCAACACCTCCGCCGCACGTCCATTTTGGAGAGCCGAAAGGCCCGACTCGCTGATCGTGCATTGCATGCGGAAAAAGTGAGGCTGCGAGCCGCTCTGGCTAAAGCAGCTACAAGGAATCTACAATTCGAAGAGAGAGCGTTGGCGGCCCAGCAGGCCCGGGAGCGTCTGCTCGCCGACATCACCGCCAAGTGCGAGGATCAGGTTAAACGGGCCAAGAAGAAGGCCGAGGATCAACGGGAGAAGAAAGCTGCCGAACAGGCTCGCTTGCGTCTGGAAATGGCGGAGAAGCTTGCAGAGGCAGAGAAAAGGCGCACATTATACCAGCAAACCCACCGCCGCCAGCGTACGAGCAGCTTACCGGCCACCGAGGAAAAAAAGATGTCCCGAGAGGTTACCAAGTCGGTTACGCAAGATGCGGCTGCACGGAAGATCCAGCGCGTATGGAGAACCCATAACGCGAAGATGGTTATGCAGAAGTTCCAGTCGTTGAACCTGTCAGTGGACCGAGTTCGCGACATGACCTTTGAAGAAGTTGGTGCTCTCCTTTCGAACGGCAAGTTACTCGACACTATGACAAACGTCCTCCGACTTTGTGGTCTGCAAGATATGGAAGGCGGAGCGTTGGGCGAGAGGGGTGCAGTACGCACATTCCTTAGCAGCTACCTCATTGTCACTCACCCAAAAGAAGTTTTGAGCAACAATGGAGACCAAGAGCAAGATCTGATTGCCAAGGCCCGGGAGCTGCTAGTAGCCTTTGATCAGGTTACGGCGCTACTATCGTCAGGCTGTTGCTCTCCATCTGTGATCACTGGGGATCTCCAGACTTTGTGTGAATCGCACAATGTGTTTTTTTCTGCTTTCCATGCTTGGAAGTCCCATGACTCTAGTGTACTGATTGAGATCATGGTTGCACAGTTTGTTGAATTGGAGTTGATCTGGCAGACAGTCAAGAATGACAAAGCTGGCGGTGCTGCAGAGGACTACAGACTGGGTATCCGACAGAACCAGGTCCTTTTGCTCGCCCGTCTGAAGAGACTTGCAGGCCCTGACCGACACATGGAGCTCATTCGAGATTCATTGAAGAAGGCCAAGCGGGAGAAGAAGAGGGCTGCCTCCAAGCAAGCTATTCCTCGGTCTGCTGAGTCTGCTCCTTCAACCACGGAAGTTGCGCAGAGTGTCACAACGCCTCTTAGCGAGTCTTTCAACAACATCGATGCCGCAGTATTTCAAGAGCTGGACAAACAGCGGACATCTCCCCACGAGAGGTTCACCAAAATCCTCACCCCTCTGCCTGAAAACCGGGAGCTGGTGCATGAACTTCTCATCAACAAAGAGTTCAAGATTGAAGAAGCACCATACACTGAACCGCGCAGGCAGATCATGAAGCAGATGTGCGACACCATGAGAAAAGGGGTGGAAGCTGGACACGGCACCAACTGGACTGTCGCCATGGCCACAGTGATCCAAGATCGCTTGCTGCGCTCACTTCAACGGGGCAATTCCCTTTACGTGATAATTAGCGAAGTCTTAGACCCAAAACTGGTTCAGGGACAGTGCGAGGCTGGCACATTCTCCTATGATAATTTCTTTGAGTTCATGAACAACATCTTACCACGCCTATGCGCTCCTTACCGGGATCCTGTGGTCAAGGCATACATTGAGGATACTTCAGGTGATGCCATCGACCGGCTAGCTCGATTGATGAGCGTCATTGACCTGCTATCCCTCGACCAGACAAATTTCATGATCCAGCTTGCCGCACCCCAGCTCATCGAAGAAGCTCCGGGTTATGAGCAGCGGGCATTCGACCGAGACATCACCGACGGGAAGATCACACTAGGCAAGACTCGACGATTTTGGCGCATTCATCGCAAGATCATTGTTGATGAGATGAAGAAGCGAGACCCGGAAGGCGTCCAGGGAGAACCACAACCACCATCAGCACGAGTCTACGCCCAAGGTCTTGTCGACACCGTTCTAAGCAATGCGATCGTGTCTGAGTCTCTAGTTCCAGAGACTCTAAGCCTTGATCGCCAACGACTTGAACGGCTGCACGCCAGGGCATTCCAAATTGTAGCAACTGCTTCCATCCTGTTGACAGCAAAAAATCTACTCAAGCGAGACGCACGGTCTCAATGGAAACCCGAAGCAGATCGCATCCTGTCTCTGGACTTCAACGAGATCAGCCCAGAGCGAGTACAGTCCATCTTGGAGTCGACGCATCCGATGCCACCCGCTGCGAGCACCCAGCTCGCAGCTACGATCAAACGAGTCCTCGGACCCGTTGCCACGGCATGTCTCGCAGCCGCACCCCAGTTTGCGGTGGTGACTTCAGAGTCCTCTGCCTCGGACGCATCCGTCTCCTCGACAGACTCAAACGGAAGCACACCCTCCGCTCCTAGCTTCTCGGACCCGGTGACGAAACTCATTCTCTCCCGCCTTCGCAGCCATGTCCTATCACGTCTCAGCGCATCAAGTGCCTCTGAACGGGTGCGGGCTACCACCACAGCCAGTCAAAATCTCGCTGGAGCAGGTATGCCGGAATTTGTTAATGAGGTTGGGAAGTTGGTGGAAGAATTAGAAAAGGTCCGGGAGGTGGATTGGCTTTGCCATGGGGCTATATACGAGAGTTTATATGAAGAAGGTGTTCCAGCACAGTGAAGGCGTTTTAGATGGGCATATATAATGCTGTCTTTTTTTCGGTTGTTGTTCTTTCGTTTCCATTTTTGAACTTTGGAGGTTGGACTTTGGACTGGGCAGATTGGCAGGGTATACAACTAGTTTCTAGAGTCTTACACAGAGTAATGAGACCTTTTGATTTCTATACTATGTCATGAATATGTAGAATATTATTAAACTGTTGAATGTATAAAAATCTCAAATATAACCTCGAAGTCACCATATATCACATCACCATCTTGTCCGGCGTATATCAGCCCTATCTAATCAGCAACCCCCACATCAAAATTCCAACCTCACCACCATCTCCCTTCATTCCCTTTCTCTCCAATCCCTTCAATACCTTCCATATCTAACGGGAAACATAGACCAACATGTCTCCAAAGGTCACAATAACACACCTGTCTGACCTAACACCCCCCTCCCAAGAACGAACCTGGCTTACAGCCCCGCACCCAACCCTCCCAATAGTCGCAACCTGCAGTTCAGACAAGACTATCCGAGTATATTCCCTCACAAACTTCACTCTCCTTTCTACAATCACTGGTGGCCACAAGCGCTCCGTACGCACAGCAGCATGGAAGCCACACATGGCGGGGGAGTCCGTCCTCGCAACGGGCAGTTTCGATGCAACAGTCGGCATCTGGCGACGGTGGGATAGTTACGGGCAGGAAGACGGTGGTGATAAACAGAGCCCAACCAATACTTCGACGGAAACTCCCAACGGTGCCGATACCGCAGATCGCGAAGAAGACGAGGAAGAATGGCGCTTCGCAGTCCTGCTCGACGGCCACGACAGCGAAGTCAAGTCCGTATCATGGTCTGCGTCGGGGATGCTGCTGGCAACATGCTCACGCGACAAGTCAATTTGGATTTGGGAGGATCTCGACGACGGCGATAACAACTTCGAGACCGTTGCTGTGATGCAGGAGCACGGAGGTGATGTGAAGTGTGTTTCGTGGCATCCTTCAGAAGAGTGTCTTGCTAGCGGGAGCTACGACGATACCATCCGGCTGTGGCGGGAGGATCTTGATGATTGGGGTCAGGTAGCATGTATCAAGGGACATGAGGGAACGGTTTGGTTCTTGGATTGGGAGGGGGAAGAAGCAAAGGAGAATTGGAACGGGCCGATTTCCACTTCTGTTTCCGTTTCCGAGTCCGAGACAAGTGTTTTACAGGCTCAGTGGCGTTCCCAGAGGGCGCTTTCCGGCCCGCGCCTTCTCTCCTGCTCGGACGACTGCACCGTGCGCGTGTGGCGGCGCCAGCCGAAGGAATCGCAGCAGACGGGGGCGCTGTCTTCCGCGGCGACGGGCATCCCGAGTATCATCCGGCCTAGTGGGACGGATGAAGTTTGGGAGGAGGATGCTGTGCTCCCACATGCGCATGAGCTGCCTATTTATGCTGTTGCGTGGAGTAAGCGGACTGGGCTTGTTGCCTCGACTGGTGCAGATGGGCGGATTGCAATTTATGAAGAGCGGTTTGTTACGCCGGAGCAGGACCAGCAGACTGATTCAGATGCGATGGATACTACATCCGATGTGCTGCGAACGGAGTGGGTGGTGGTTGGCGTTCAGGATGGAGCGCATGGGATTTACGAGATTAATCATGTTGCTTGGGCCAAGAGGGCGGATCGGGGGTCTGGGGGTGAGGAGGAGGTGCTGGTTTCGACAGCTGACGATGGGAGTGTCAAAGTTTGGACTGTGACGCAGTGATTATTTGGGAATTGGGCATATTTTGGATCTGAATTGCTTATAGACAAAAAGGCTTGGTGTATTTAGAGGCCAGACAAAATGAAGAATATATAATCTACGTCAGCTAGGTAGTATGGTAAAGGACAGAGCTACTGATATGCTCCCGAGAGCAAGTGCAAAGAGGTGGATTCGGCAGATACAGAATGTCGAGCCGAAGCCAGATGCGCACGCAGAGGACAATGCCAGATGGAGTACAAGATGAATGTGGCTAAAATATTACTGCCAGCATATCTAGCTGGTAGAACCAATACACCAAGCCATCACTCACAGGCCTCTGTGTTTTCTGCTCGCTTGTGCCATGGCTGTAAAGGTCAAGAGTTGACCAGGTTTATTCTGATGTTGTTTGGATTCAGCTTGTCTGGCGTTAAGCCCTAAATGACATTGCACGTCATCTTTTTCTCCGATGCAAAGGCTATCAGTTCTTGCCGGTGTGATTGTAGGGTTTGCCATCATATAGGATAGGACACCACCTCCACTCTCGAGAAATCCTTGACTGTCAAGCATTTTGTAAAATGGAGGAGAGGATAGAGGATATAAAGTCACATACGTCATAAGAGATATCAAAATGAAAATCATATTTATGAGATCAAGACCCCAGAACACCCGTCTAGTTTATACAGATGCCAAAAAAAAAATCATTTCAAGAACTGCAAAACTCCCTCCAGAAAACCCTTCAAAGAATGACTTATTGTGAAGACTGGCGGTGCTCACCAGTTTCCGGAGAGACCTGATCATCGTCATCACTAGCCTCGCCAACAGCGTAATTCTCCCGCTCAATGGCTGGGGAATGAAGTTGGTCGAGTTCGGACTCATCGAAATCACCGGCCTCAACATCGGGACCAGAACGTTTGCTCTGGAATCTGTTGAGAATAGACGTGCTGTCCGACATATCATTATCCGAGACGCCCTTATAACCCCGGCGAGCGCGACGACTGCGCCAGATGAAAAAGCCCCAAGCGACCACGCCAATAATCACAACGACGAGAACAGCCTCGCCAGACTTGGCATACGCGTGCATCTCAGTCTGCTTCAACCTCTCCTTCTCATTCTGTTCCGCAGCAGTACTGTTAGCCTGTCCGCCAACGGCAGTCTGGGGCAACTTTTCGCCGTCGATACGTGAATCAGAAGGCTGGCCGCCGATGCTGGCGATATCGACCTTCATGAAGCGGTCCAGCATGTCTCTGCTCTGGCGGGGGTTGTCGAATGGAACCATATGGCTGGAATTGTAGAAGAGCACGTAGGTGAGGTTGCGGGCGGATTGGTAGATACCAGCGGGCTCGTCTTCGAAGGTCCAGTCGTGGCGCGGAGCCCAAACGCCAGGTGAGGTTTCGAAACCGGTGCCACCTTTCCAGTTCATGTTGTGGATCAGAGTCTCTGTTCCGATGTGGTTGCAGATGAGGTCTTTGTCGCCGCTGAAGAGCAGAATGTTGATGCCCGATTCGATCAGGCCGGGGAGCAGCTGGACGGAGGGAATGGAGTTCTTTGCAGTGAAGGCCAGGTGGACCATACCAGCGCATTCTGTCCAGCCGGATTTCTTTGCGGGGTTGATGTTCAGGGCTTTGACGACGTCCGGTCGCTGGAGATACGGCTCAATATTTTTCAGGTCGGGGGGCCAGTTCATCCCACAGGATTTAGCCTCGTCCTTCAGACGAACATCGTACATGTTATAACACTGGTGATTTTCCGTGGTGAGATCGAGGAATTGTTGCAAGACTAGCTCACATGCGGCTATATCCAGTTTGTTCTTTGCACCGGCGGTCTCCAGCTTCGAGAGACAGACTTCATTGAGTGCATTTAGGTTATGGTAGAGGGTTGTACCCGGTTGAAGGAGGCCTTCCCTCTCGATAAATTTAAAGTACGAAGGGTACTGGTCTGTAGGAGAGATCCAACCGTTACCGATCAGCAAACCCTTGACAGGCCACTGTGTGCCTCCGTGCTCTACAACACCCTTGTTGCGATCTTGAATGGCCTTTGCAATATATGGGATGTGCTGTCCGGCATACGATTCACCAGCGATGTATAGCTGCAATGCAATTAGAAACATAACCAATATAGTAGAGGGTAAGGCAAAACGTACGTCATCGTTCGCATACTCGGGGAATAGTTCAAAGAACTTTTCCAAGAAGGTAATGAAGTGAGCGGCCATCTCATCCAGCTCATGCAGATAGCTATTGGTGTTCGCATAGCTGAACCCAGTGCCGACGGGGTTATCGACGAAGAGCAGATTGGCAAACTCATCCCACCTACCCTCATTGTACTTCAAGGTATGGTCATCCTGGAGTCGGTAGGGCCCAACTTCCATCAATGCGCCATCCATGGAGCTACATCCTGGGCCACCATTTAACCAAATTACAGTGCGCTGTCGGTTCGCGATGTGACGATTCTGAAAATGCCAGAAGAACAGGTTGCCGTTGATGCCAGGATCGACTTCAATATGTCTTAGATTTATCGCATCAGAAAAGGCCCATGTGTGTTGGAATACATGTAATGTCTTAGGGACTTACCCAGCATGCATCTTCAAGAGAGGACCTTCCGGCGCCCCAGGTAACGAGTGCACATAATAATCAGCCGCCGAATTGGCCGACACCAATGGGCTCAACAGCAGCGAGAACGCGGATAATAACATCGCGGCGGTACCACCCTTTGTGGAAAAAGGGAGGAATGGTATTAAGAACATTTCAGCAGTCTAGTGTGGGTATCATCAGAATAAAGGCTGAGGTAAATAGTCGAGTAGATGTCCCGGAAGGGACTCGTAGGTGCAAATCAAGAGATCATCGGATTTGGACGGGTAGGATGCAGGTGGAAGGAGGTTTGGGATAGGAGAGAGACAGTTGAAGAGGGTATAAAGAAATAGGACAACCCAAAGAAAGGAGATGTAAGTCAAAAAGGTGTTTCAGAAGTGAACGGAGTCGAATGACGGAGTTCAAAGAACGTTCCAAGGCTGGCGCGGCCTGTGGAGTAATGATTGTAATTATAAGTAATTACATGTAATTACCTGTAATTGTCCTGTAATTACAGGATTGGGATGAAATGCGCTGCCACTTACTACTACTACTGCCTGGACCGATGTATTTCTATACTTTTTGTATTTTTATCTTTTTGTACTCGTATAGATCTATGATCAACTACTATGTAACTATATGGATGTATAGTTATATATATACTTATATAGAGTGATTCCAATATAGGATATTACTACGGAGCTTCAGATGTCTAAACCGCAAGTGTATGGATGTATTTTTCTTTTCTATATCCACCTCAATATGGGAAAAGGTGAAACTCCCCCCAATCCTATTTAAAACTATTGAAACGTGTCCAGGCCCTTCTTCAGCCACCTTATTATCGTTGAATTTTGGAGGATCTTCAGTCCAATGGTGTATCAATAGTATATCACTGGTATCAGAAGAAATCAATAGACTTGTCGGCATCCTTCTTGATAAGATCCACCATCCCCTGAACTGTTAGCTTCTTGTTTCTCTCGGGCAATTCAATGGTCTTACATCGGGCATGATGGGCTGCTCATCGGCACCCTTGACATAGCGGAAAGGCATCTCGGTGCGCTCATGCTCATTGATGAGCAATTCCGGGTAGTCGACATATTGAATCTCCTCCAAGGGTACTGGGCAGAATCAGCGTACAGCACATATATCAACTACTCTCTTTCAAACTCACTCTTCTCGTGAACAACCAAGCGAGTAACTCGCACAGCAGTATCGGTGGTCATCTGCTTAGGCCCCAATCGGCGGCCAACATATCCCTTCTTCCTCAATTCCGAGGTGCGGTCTAAGAAGTCAGTCTCTCGCCGAGGTGCATAGAGAAAACAAGTACATACCTCTAGGCGGGTCGTCGCCTGCAGACGAAATTAACAAAGAATAGGTCAGTCTGAACTCAATCCGTACATGTCGCGGGGTAAAAAAAAAACTTCCATACCAAGGATACCACCGAACAAGAAGACCTCAAAGGTATCACCATCCTCGGGACTCAACTCGGCCTTGGCGGAAGGATCCAACAAGCAGACCTTATCCTTGCGGTCGGCGAAGATCTCCTCGACACTACGCTGCTCGACCTCGAGGCCCTTGGTGGCAGCCAGATCTGCGGGCATCTGCAGCTCGGCGGGCACAGAGCTGAGCAGAAATCTTGCCCCGCGCTCGTGGGATTCGCGCGCAATACAGGCATATTCGAGCGTGGACCATGGGCCCAGCTCGGGATCCAAATGTTCGACTACAAAGGTTGGTTGAGTCATGGTGAGTGTTGGAGAGAGACGCGTCACAGAAGCGGAAAAAATGAAGAAATGCAGAAGTTGGAAGGTTCGGTTCCACACTGGCAGGTGACGAGGTTAGAATTGATTTTGTTTAACCAATTATACTATTATTTTAAGATGAGCCTTGGGATGACGATGGGAAGTCCTTGGGATAGTTGTAGAAGGTTGTTAAATACGATAATTAATGGGTTCTATGTGCGACCTTATAGTATATATGGTGTGTCTTTTCACTACTTTAATAGGGAACAGAATAAAGTAGAGTATATATTTATATTAACATATTAACATATTAACATATTAACATATTAACATATATTATAATATATACTACAACTAAATATACTAAATACGTGTCTATTAAAACATATAACATACGCAGTTATCTAAGTAAAATCCTTAGAACGTCATCTACCTCATACACAGCCAATAGTGGCCATGTCCGATTTCTGCGATTTATTTAAATACTGTTACTGTGACTCTATCTTATTATTTGTTATTCTATTATTCTAGTTATTATTCTATTAT
Organism: Penicillium sclerotigenum; assembly: GCA_928213465.1. Classification (NCBI taxonomy): domain Eukaryota; kingdom Fungi; phylum Ascomycota; class Eurotiomycetes; order Eurotiales; family Aspergillaceae; genus Penicillium; species Penicillium sclerotigenum. The sequence goes on along the minus strand of CAKMRK010000778.1, from coordinate 121,749 downwards.
TCTTTTACTCTATTCTTCTATTCTTCTCTTCCTCTCTTCCTCTATTCTCTTTTTTTTCCCCCAAGTCCCGTCTCACTCAGTCACACATCAACTTCTCCCCGCCTTATCTTTCCCGCTTCAATCCCCCCTCCAACTTCAACTTCAACCTCAACTTTCTTCATCCATCATGAATCCTCATCAGCAGAATAAAGTGGATATTAGTGTAAGTACTCGCACTGTTCTATCTTATCACTATTAACAATTCCCTAGTCCCTGAGCCCAGAGGAGCAGCGTCTGCTGCGCCTCTACGGCAAGATGCCCACCAAGAAGGACGTCCTCCAGAACAAGCTCAAGGCAAGCCCAACACCAACCCAACCCCACCCCTCTCACATCAGCCTAACATTTACTTTCCTACAGGAACGCAAATATTTTGATTCAGGCGACTACGCCCTCAGCAAAGCCGGCAAAGCCTCCGATGTAGGCGTCACCAACATCGGGTCACGCCACCCAGTGCCGGAGAACATTCCGCATCTAACCTCAACCTCACCTGGCGCCAATAACTCTGCCAACAATGGCAGTGTCAGTTCCCAAGGTGGACAGCAAATCCCTGGCAGCATTAGCGGACACCCTGGCTCGATCGGGTTCCAAAGCCGTAGCCCGATCAAGGAGGGAGGTAGCTTCCTACACCGTGGTACCAGTATCAGTGAGGGTGAGCCAGGCTCTGGTCTTGCCTCTGGATCAGTGCAGAGTGAGAAAGAGCTTAGTATCAGTCCCCCTACTGCGAGAGAGGGTGTTCCTATCCGTCGGTAGGCAATGATACACTATCTTGCACTACACTGGGTGGCTGTGCCTGTTCTGGGGGCAATTGTTGCATGCATATCTTTTGAAGGGGGTCTGTGATTTCACTTTCAAAAGCCTGGCGCTATGGGAATTTCTTTTTGTTTCTTTTTTTTTTCTTTCAAATGACTTGTTGTGAATGGGGAGACAGGATAGGGGTGCCCTACAGGACAGAGGGAGAGTGGGAGCAGAGGTTGATGCTTGGACTGTATGCCATTGATATGGCAGGTGTTTTGTTCTCGGGGACATTCACCGGTTAAGCACTGCTTCGCTCTTCAGTGTCTTGGCTTTCTTTATTTTTCTCCAATTATTACCATTTACCATTCCATTTACCATTCCATTTACCATCAACTGATCATCAGCAATCTGTGACATTCGGTTTTTTTTCCCCCTTGACCTCTGCTCTCCTTGCTCATATTTAGTTGATATGACGAGGCCCTTGTTTTGGTAATTCACCTGGATCACTTTTGATTTCCATTCTTGCGATAGTTTGTCGACATCATGTCTGCCTGTATTTCTACCTGGGTATTCGACTATCATGGAGTCAATCTGTGATTCCGATGCTATCATTTAAGACTTCCCCTGTCTTATACTATCCTATATCCCATATAGTATGTAGGTGTTACCATCCTCATTCAGAGGAACTTAGATTTTCCCTTATATGGAACTACCTAGCTATATCACTTATATCACCTATAACCTGGCTATTCTTGCATACCATCTAGGTATGTATAGGAAATGAGTTCTTAATTGAGCCTTTTACTACACATATCTATATTTTAACACTAAATCTAGTACCAAAAAACCACTCCAAAAAGCACATGGAAAAGACTTGAAAAAGATGCTTTTTTTAAAAAAGAAAACAACACCCCCAAGATACATATATAAAAAATCTGCGATCTAGCTCTATTTGCTTTATTGCTCTATGCTCTATGCTCTATGCTCTATGGAGAGGTATGTCAACATAGTGGATATCTGATTCGGCATTATAAGATCTACTGTGGTATAGTTAACTAGAAACTAGAAACTAGCCTTTTAGTGTCTCAAATGTTTCTAGGCCCTAAGTTCCAATAATATATATATATATATATATATATAATAATATAATAATAATAATATATGGAGCCTAGGTAGAAAATGGTGCTCCGACCGCCAGTCTAGCTGTAACACTCTTATTAAAAAGAGACTTCCGCTTCTTTTTTGGATTAGAATTCCTCTTTATTTGTTCTGTTTATTTTGTTTATTTTGTTTATTTGATCTATTTGATCTACCTGATCTACCTGATCTATTCTTTATTATTTTTTTCTTCAGGGGTTTATATCTCTCTTCCATCTTCGTGACCCACGCGAAGTGTCTTGAAAAGCGATAAGCTTAAAGGAGAAAAAAAAAAAAAGAAAACAGTGTGTTTCTCCCCCTCCTTCACTTCTTCCTCTCTCCATCCAAATCCAGACTCTGAACACGACAGTCGCCTCAGATCCCTCCATCCCCTCGATTCCCTCCGTACCGCGCGCCTAACCCCCTACGGCGGTCCGATGTGGCTCTTTCGAGTCTTTTCGTCGGCCTTGTTCCTCGCCGTCACCGTCTCGTCCATCCCACTAGCCTTCGATGTGGGCGGCAAGACATGTGGCCTGGCCTTTTCGTTGTCCCTAGCGGTCTTTTACTTCCTGGTCTCGTTGTTGAAGGTCACCACCCCTGATCGATCGTGGTTCCGTTCCTCCATCATTGCCGTTCTCCGCTTCATACAATGGGCCGTCATCTTGGTCCTTCTGATTTGGTCGCTGAATCGATTCTCGGTTGATGCCGACAGTACAGGCACGGGGTGGGTGGAGCGCACTTTTAGCGGCAAGAGGGCGCAGGATTCCTCTATTCAGGAATGGCTCTTTGGTCGCGATGGCCTGGTAGAAACCGTGACCCTCGGCAACTGGGATAGACTTCTGAGATGGTCCACCCCGGTCTTCCAGCTGGCAGAGGGCTTTTGTAGTTTACTGGTGATTCAGGCTGCTGGGCAAATTACCCGCTGGCTCGTCAACCGGGGTGGACGCAGCGATAGCTGGATGGTATGTTTTGGATCTCCCCATGGATGTCGCGATAGAATCTAACCCTTGTCTTAGATTGGCCTCTTGGTCTTGTCTGCTACAATTATCTCTAGCTCGGTTTACTTCCTCTGGCGTGTTCTGCAATTTCCCGAAATCTCCAACGTCGATGCTGCCTTGATTGGAGTCTCTGTCACATGCGCCGTCATTCTTTGTGCCTGGGGGATTGGAAGTGGTCGCGGTAACCCAGTCGAAAGCTCTCTCCTCTTCGCCTACATCGTGCTCTGCATCTACCAGATCTTCACGGACTATCAGCCATCACATCCTGTGGAACAAATCCCCTCACCCTCGCAGGTCGGAGACTTCCCTCCACTGCCTCCCATTATCATGGCGTCGTACACAACCCTGATGCACGCGGTGTCTCTCTTGCCGTCGATTATTCACGCAGGATTCAACGTGATTACCACCGTTTTCAGCGCTGTCACCCCCTCTGTCCTCATCTCGCTTGCCTACCGCCTACTTGTACTGTATGCATCGACGCGCATCATCCCAGCTGTCCGCGAGTCTGGCGCCCGTGCGCTTTCCCAAGAGGCTTCCATTGATGATACCGACGCAGCAGGTCAAGTGCTAGGCTTCCTGAGCTACTTCGCCCCGAGCATTCTCATCGCTGTCTATACCAGTCTCCTCATGCAGCACTTTGCATCAACATCACAAGCAATGGGTGGCAACGGCGAATGGTGGAGCAGCCAAGGCAATGGCGGTGGTAACCCATGGCGATGGATTAATCTTGCTTGCACAATATCCCTATACGCAGTCGAGCTATGGCTAGGGGAAACCAACGATCTCGACAACGGAGTGGCAGGCCACTGGAAAACTGACTGAATGATGACTCGCCAGAGTCAACGACTGCCAAGTCAATATGCCTACGACTTCCTTTTTATTATTGCTCCCGCGATAGCGCAGTAGGAATCTGAGGACCAATCGAATCGGCCTTCTTCCTTCGTTGTGGTATATTACTGCATGAGTCCAGTCGGCCACAAGCCTACTAAGTGACCTATCTCACAGCAACCTTGAAAACGAAAACGCCACCCATCAGCAATTCGGCTGGGAATATCGCCAATGACCTTCCTGCTTTGCTACAGCTACGGTAGAGCGAGTCCTTCAAAATAGTTTCGATCGCCTGACGCCATATATCACCGGTCTTGCTTTTGATTGGACTTTGGCTCACATCACTCCGCACCTGATCTTCCTTGCTTGCTTGCTCGCCAAGCATACCCTTCTCGATTTCTATATGGGCGTATTTGGTTGTCTCATGTCTCGAGGCAAACATCGCTCCGTTCAATATCCCACACCCCTTTTCACGACTCGACGATACCAAATAAACCTGTTGCGTTTTTCTGTTTTCCCTCTGTGTCTTCCATATTCACCCTGAATTACCACTGTTTATCCAGTTTGGCACTTATACCCTCTGCTGTCCACGCTCAACCTTCGTATTCACAGCTTCCCGGTTTCTCTGTCGCTTCTCAGCCGAATCTTGCTCCATTCACACGCACGCACACACAGTCCAATGGTTTGACTGGAAGCCATTAATTGTCCATAGGATACTTGGTACTTTCTTCTCTTGTATTTCTTGCCAGGCGCTGGGTGGGGTTTAATAGATATTCGATTTGCTTCTAGATTTGCTCCGAGTGTTACAGAGCTGGGTAGTTGTAGTCTTATAGAGAACTATTGATCCATTGGACCTTTCCAAGGTTCATTGCTATCTAAGCCAAGCAGCACACCTGGGCACCTGGACATCCCCGTTTATTCTAGCTTTGCTTTGTCAAAAATCATTCTAGTTCTAGCCCATTTATCTTTGTTAGATACAAGAATAGTCACATAAGCTCAGTGCCGCCTCTACCGTTGATCTAAGCTTTATATCTAGCTAAATCATAGTTTTCCAAGAGAACCTTGCAGGTCTAGATCTCATACATTGAGAGCTTATAGTCACATGTTAGCTTTCAGCCCTTATATCAAGCCCTAATAACCCGATATGGCAACGCAGATAACAGACTCGGCCAGCCAGAGCGCAGCAATTAATATTGTGAAGACCTTTTAAGACCATTCCCTTTCATTTTGAATGCTCAGATTCAATAACTATTTCAAAATGGCTGAAAACGTAGCAAAGAAGCTCAAGACCTCATCCCCCTTGATTGGGACACACAAGTAAGTGTCATGTTCCGGAATTGCTGCTCATCTAGCTCAACCTGCTCGCTCATATACTGACTGAAACAGCGGCCACTTCCACGCCGACGAGGCCCTGGCCGTCTACCTCCTTCGCCTGCTCCCCACGTACGCCTCCTCCCCTCTTATTCGTACCCGCGACCCAGCTGAGCTGGAGAAATGCCACACCGTCGTCGACGTGGGCGGCGTGTACGACCCCGCCATCCACCGGTATGACCACCACCAGCGGACCTTCTCAACGACTTTCCCCCAGCACGCTACCAAGCTCTCCTCCGCCGGCCTGGTGTACATGCACTTCGGTAAAGCGATCATCGCACAGAAGCTCTCCCTCCCCGTGGAGCACGCCGATGTAGACCTGCTGTACGAGAAGCTGTACACGGACTTCATCGAAGCGATTGACGCCAACGACAACGGTATATCTGCCTACGACCAGGCTGCGCTTGCTGCCGCCGGAGTCGAGAAGCGTTTCAAGAACGGCGGCATCACGCTCGCCTCAATGGTCGGCGACATGAACAACCCAGACCCCACCAGCCCTCCCGGCGAGCCCCAGGATGAGGACAGTCTCTTCGGACGCGCCAGCACGCTCATCGGCAACGCGTTCGCACGCAAGATGCACCACGCCTGCACATCCTGGATGCCTGCCCGCACAACTGTCGGCTCCGCTTACGCCTCGCGCAAGGACACCCACCCCTCCGGCCGTATCATCGTCCTCCCCCAAGGCGGCGTGCCCTGGAAGGAGCACCTGTACAACTTCGAGGCTGAGGCTTCGGGGACCAAGGAGATTGACCCCGCTGTCCAGGCGTACTATGTTCTGTACCCCGAGAACGCTACCGAGGGCGCCAAGTGGCGCGTGCAGTGCGTTTCCGTCTCCGAGAGCAGCTTCGAATCCCGCAAGCCTCTGCCTGAGGCTTGGCGCGGTGTCCGTGACCAGGACCTTGATGGTGTTATGGCTGCGGAGGCGGAGAAGAATGGCCAGAGCAAGATCCCCGAGGGTGCGGTCTTTGTTCACGCTAGTGGGTTCATCGGTGGCCACAAGACGAAAGAGGGTGCTATGGCTATGGCTGAGCGCAGCCTTGAGCTATAGGTTTTTGGTGGTTTGATGATAACTAAAAACTAAAAGGAAAACTTGCATTTTTGATGAAATGTTCTATATTATGACATCCAAAGGAAAATCTATGATTTATTTTGACATGACGTTTTTTGCCTTCATAACTCTGGGGCTGTTCTACTTTGGTACTGGGATATAGTAGACGAGTCTCGACATATCTGGCGAGTCAAATTCAGACTGCCAATTGAGCCCGATTGTTGTTTCTCAGTGGCAAATGAGCGAGAGGCCTTGGTATTCGGAGGGTGTAAAACCAAGCCTGAGAGAGTGAGCCTGGAGTGAATCATTTCGATCGAATGACCTTTCTCAGGCTTTGTGGAATGACGCTTTAAATAATGGTGCACTTTTCCACGTGCTGACCGAAGCGAGTGCCTTGTTACTAACGAAAGACTGGTTTTTTTGCGCTCTAATCCGAGCGCACCGGTAGAGTCCACGAGTCGAGCGTCTGGTATGCCTACCGATCTGGCGAAGCATGGCCCGGCCCTCAGTGGCGAATGCTCAATGCACTGATATCTTCAATACTTCCAGAGCCATCTCCGGACGTCGTCATATCTTTGGGTTCAGCCTGGGTGGCAGAATCCTCGCGCTCGCCCATTGCGCGTTGGATGAGCTTCGCCTTCGTGGCGGCGCCTTTAAGACGCTCATCCACGTCGTTGACAGCTTCCTCCGTATTACTCATATCGAGCGTAGCCGGATCCACAAGTTCAAGAAGCGTCTGGAGATTCCTGGTCAGTCGAGTGCTGTGTGGTGGAAGACTGGGCATGTCTTTGCAGATAGATGGATCAAGAGAAAGAGTATTTGTTGTGCTATCCGCCTGCGACGCGGCGCCTTCGGACGATTTCATGTCGAGTCTCTGTGCCCAGACTAATGCTTTGCCATACAAGCGTCCCATCTCGACAAACTTCTCGAAGCCTTTCTCAACGGCGAATACACTGCCTTCGGTATATCCGGTAGCGGCTCCATCCGCGGTGCCCAGCTCGTATCCCTCATTATAGAATTGCTCCTCCAAATCAAGGAGACTATCCAGAATATTGTGCTCCATTGTGGATATAAAAGAGATATGAGTCAAAAGTTGATGAGTTCTATCGGTAACGTTTTTTTTTTTTTTTCTGATATGCGCGGGGCCATGTGACAAGATGCCCACTTTCTGATTTTCCCGCCTTTGCCCCTCCAACAAAGACGCTCTCCTCTTCAAACACCACAAGATGACGGATCCCATATTGCCCAAAGCCGGCGAGCGCAATATCCTCGTGACGAGCGCTTTGCCTTACGTGAACAATGTTCCCCATCTCGGTAACGTCGTGGGCTCCGTGCTGAGTGCCGATGTATTTGCTAGGTATGAGTCAACCCCACACAGGATATAGCATTGCGCCATGAGACTGACAGCTACTCAACAGATACCACAAGGCCTGTGGCCGACGCACATTGTATATCTGCGGTACAGATGAATATGGAACCGCAACCGAGACCAAGGCGCTGGAGGAGAAGATGACGCCGGAGGATCTGTGTGCCAAATACAACAAGATCCACCAGGATGTGTACGAATGGTTCAACATCGGCTTCGACCACTTCGGTCGCACCCCCACACAGAAGCACACTGAGATCTCGCAGTCGATCTTCAAGCGCCTGCACGAGAACGGCTTCCTCGCGGAGCGCACCGCTGAACAGCCCTTCTGCGAGCAACACGGCTCGTTCCTGGCTGATCGCTTTGTGGAGGGCGAATGCCCCCGCTGCCACTACGACGATGCCCGCGGAGACCAGTGCGACAAGTGCGGTCATCTCCTCGATCCCTTTGATCTCATCAACCCCCGCTGCAAGCTCGACGGCGCTGCCCCCGTCCGCCGCGAGACGAAACACATCCACATCCTGCTTGACAAGCTCCAACCGGAGATCGAGAAATGGGTCCACCCCGCTATTGAGAAGGGTAACTGGCCTAGGAATTCTCGCATTATCACCGAGTCCTGGTTGAAGGAGGGCTTGAAGGACCGTGGTATCACCCGAGACTTGAAGTGGGGTGTTCCCGTCCCGCTGGAGGGATACGAGAACAAAGTTCTCTACGTGTGGTTTGAGGCTTGCATCGGCTACCCTTCGATCACAGCCAACTACACAGACGAATGGGAGAAGTGGTGGCGCAACCCGGAGGATGTGCAGTTGTGGCAGTTCCTGGGCAAGGACAATGTGCCCTTCCACAGCGTGATCTTCCCCGGCACACAGATCGGCACGGGGGATAAGTGGACCATGTTGCACCACCTGAGCACAACCGAGTACCTCAACTACGAAGGCGGCAAGTTTAGCAAGTCGCGTGGCGTGGGTGTGTTCGGCACGAACGCCCGTGAAACCGGCGTCTCCGCTGATGTGTGGCGCTACTTCCTGCTCAAGAACCGCCCAGAGACTGGCGACACTCAATTCGAGTGGGGCCCCTTCGTGGACAGCAACAATGGCGAGCTCCTCGCCAAGCTAGGCAACCTTGTCAACCGTGTCATCAAGCTCGTCACCGCCTCCTACGGCTCCGTCATTCCGGAATTCACCGTGCCAGAGACCTTCAACCCATTCCTACAGGAAGTCACCGAACACCTGCTCCAGTACCACGAAGACCTGGAAGGCGCGCACCTGCGCGCCGGTGTGCAGACAGCCATGCGCATCGCTGAGGCGGGTAACGGACTGATCCAGGCGAACCGACTCGACAACGCGCTGATTGCGAACGAGCCCGAGCGCGCCGCCGCCGTCGTCGGCACAGTGCTCAACCTGATCCACCTTCTGTCCAGCGTGTTCTCGCCGTACATGCCGGCAACCTCGAAGTCGATTCTGGAGCAGCTCAACGCATCCTTCCAGTACATCCCCAGTGTGGAAGAGCTCCAGTCCGGCTGGAAGCCTACTTCACTGAAGGCGGGCCACAAGATCGGCAAGGCTGCTTACCTGTTCACGCGTATTGATCCCAAGAAGGCGGATGAGTGGCGTGAGATGTTCGGTGGCTCACAGGCCGACCGGAAGAAGAAGGAGGAGGAGGCTGCCAAGCAGGCTGCGAAGAAGGCTGCTGCTAAGGCTAAGAAGAAGGAGAAGAAGGAGAAGGGCCGCGCTGGTGCGCCTGCGCCTGAAGGTGGTGTTGAGGGATCTGCCAAGGGTGGTGCGGAGAAGATCTCCGTTACAACTGAGGGCAAGAATGACGAGGCTGTTGAGAAGATTGCTGATGGGGTGGCGCAGGTTACTCTGCCTACCTCGTAAGATTATCAGGTCTTCAACGGGGTGATCTGGAGGAGAAAATACCATGTAAGGCGTGTTGTCGCGGCTTTCTTTTTATGATTCTCTATGAGAGATGTTGCGAATGGGTCACGAACAGGGATCATTTTCTGGGCATATTGAACTGGCTTGGGGAATTCTTCCTTTTCGAGGTATCATATGCATGCAATGAGGGTGTCTTGTTTTTGATGTGATCCTGGATGTCCCGCCCACTTGTCCCTACTTAGCTCTATGGTCTATATCTATAGTGAAACTATCACAATTCTAGAACTACATTTCCAAGATCTGCGAATTCAAGAACAAAATTAGCTGGGCTGGCAAAAAAAAATCCCATTTGCACTTAATCAAAACACGCCGATATGGTAAAAATTTCATTACATGCTCGTTGTAGCGATGGGACACGAGAGCGATTGGCGAAAAAGTTCCCCCCATCCCACGCAAAAAAAAAGGAAGAGAAAAAAAAGCTCAGGACCAAATCAACGCTTGCGCGTGCTGGGTCTGGGCTTTGTCTCATCAGGGCCGATAGGGTGCAGCATGACCTTGTTGGTAGTCTGCTGGGTATTGGCGGAGTAACCCTTGCTCCAGTCGTAGCTGACAGAGTAGGCGAAGATATTTCCATTGCGGTTGAAAGCGGTAGAGGTGATAGGGCCTCCGACAGCGGGGTAACCCTTGAGACGGTGCTTCGCATCCTTATCCCAGAAGTGGAAAGTACCGTCGGCACCTGCAGTGCTGAAGGTGCCATGGACGGGGTGGAAAGAGATAGCGTTAACGGAGTAGATATTGCAGACGTCGCGGTTCGCAGGCGGAGTTTCACGGTGGCACTTGAAGGAGAAGTTGGAAGCGGAATCCTTCTCCTCAACGTATTGAATAGCACAGCGGCCCTCAACGGAGCCGACAGCGAAGCCCGAGGCATCTGAAAAGCAGCTGACTACCCGCGTCTGCCACTTGAGGGGTGATTGCATGGTCTTGTAGAACTTTGTTGGCTGGTCAAGGTTGATGATATTGATGTAACGGTCTGCAGTACCGATGACGAGCAGTTTGTTCTTGACGTCCATGGTGTAGACACGCTCCTGGCACTCGACGGAGGCGATTGCGGTCGACTGGCGCAGATCCCAGTATTTGACTGTCTTGTCCCACGAGCCGGTGATCAGGAGTGGTGTTCCGCCCACGGAGGGATTGGGAATCATATGGCAGCTTCGGATGGGGGCGTCGTGAGCCGCAACTTGGGTTGTAGCACCTGAGCCAAGATCGAGCATGCGAGCTGCCTTGTCGGCACCGGCACCGACGACCTTGGTTCCATCCTATACGAGAGGAAAAAAGATGATGTTAGTTTTTGTGCATGGGACTTTGGTTGTGGGGGGGAAACATTGGGTAGTGAGAAGGGGTGTGAACTTACTGGAGACCAGCAACAGTTCAGAACTGGAGCTTCGTGCTCGAAGAGTGCCTTTCCTTCACTTTGTCCCTGGTCGTTGATTTCGTAGATGCGGACTTTCTTATCCCACGAGGCCACAGCTAGGTGTTCGCTGGTAGGCGAGAAGCAGAGATCCGAGATGCCATCTTCCGGGGGAGTGTTGAGGGCAACATCCTTGGAAATGTCGCCGGTGGTGTTTGTCTGGCCCGTCGAGGCCGACGACGCGCCGGCGCCGAAAAGTGACATTTGAAAGGGCGCGAGAGGTGTGAGATGGTAAAGAGGTATGAGGAGATGAAAGAAAGTGAACAGAAAACAGAGGCAACGCTGGGTTCACAGCTGAGGATTCATGCAAAGTAGAAAGGACCTCGAGCTCAGTGGAGAAACGAAGGAGACAGAGAAGTCGATGATAATTGTAGCTTGACAGAAAGCGATGCGCTAGATGCCGGCAGAAAATATATCTCACCGCCTTTATGTCTGTAGATTCTATGCTTCACTCGACGGTTCTTCTCCAATTGTCTTTCGACCTTGGTTTTTTGTAAAAAAAGAAATTAAATCACTTGGGCATACTTTGATCTCTCTCTATATATGCACGTTTCATGGGCAGAACTATAGCCATGTAGCTGCTCATGGATGCCATGAGTCACGCCTATCAAGGCAGCATTGTCGGACTGCAGTTATCCGTTAGGGAACGATTTATGATAGATGATTTTACTGGATTAGGCTTTGATTGATGGTCATGTTTTGAGACATTGAGAGAGAGTAGACTATACAGATCAGACTTGATTCGACCTTCGCTTTCTTGGCATCATCATGCTGGTCTATACGGTCTGCAAGAACTGTATACCGAATCATCAGTGGACCACGGCCCAACATTTTCCTATCCTCTTCTTTGATGGGTGGCTTTTTTAGTCCTTAGTCCAATGGTGGTAGTGGATATAAGTTGGATGTTGTTAATCAGTGTGGAATTAGGTCTTTATCTTTTTCTTAGTTCGAGCTTGCTGGATTTGGATAATGAAGATAGATCCAGTCTTCCGACGTGTTCTATATATTCAACTATAAAATCCGATATATCGGGCCTAGTAGGTTGCCAATTTAGTTTATAGGACATTTCGGGTGGATAAGATAGATCCCTATATATATATGTGTGTGTGTGTATGTATATGTATGAGATAATGGCTAATAACACTATAAAGAAATGTCAAGTGCAAGAACCTGTGTCAGGTATATTAGGGGTTGTTATACCTCACGTGGTCAGTTTCATAGCTCTGTACCTCGGAGATAGGGATATATGGGGTGGTCTGATTCACTCGGTACCTAATATCAGGATGATCATCATACGATGTGAATATAGTATATAGTATTTAATATGTATCTAGTATATAGTGTATAGTATATAGTGTATAGTATATAGTATATAGTGTATAGTATATAGTATTTAGTGTATATAGTATATGGTATATGGTATATAGTATAGTATAATATAGTATAGTATAATATAGTATAGTATAATATAGTATTTAGTATAGTATTTAGTATGGTATATAGTATAGTATAATATAGTATAGTACCTAGGATTTAATACTACTCATACGATCTAGTAATGTATGGGCTAATATAAGAATGATCGGCCCTAAACCAAGTGGAGCCTAAATGCGGGGTGCCGAACTCAGATTGGCCAAGATAGACAATGTTGATGTCAGTTGGATTCCGGGGGAGTCCGGGGGAGTCCGGTTATATTTTAGGGTGTAATAATTGAAGAGTGTACGAGAAGATTTAGTTTATAGTTTATAGTTCATAGTTCAATAATTCACTAGTTTAATAGTTAATAGATTATAGATTATATGGATAGTCTATAGTAGAAGTCCATAATAGAATAAAATAGTGAAACCTAGTATAAGAGAGAAAGAAAGAGAAAGAGAGAGAGAGAGAATGTGTGTGTGTGTACTTTAAAACAGAAAGTAACATGACATCTATCACTGTGGTCCCCTCAAACCTTGGTCACCTGTCTTCCCCTCTCTTTCTCTTCTCTCCTGATCTCCCATCTCCTGATTCATCTGACACTCTGAGACTATATCCCTCATCCCATCTTCTCCTTATTCACTTCTAACTCGATACTCTACAATCATGTCTGTTCCTTTAACCAAAGTCGATTCAGCCATCGCTGGCTTGTCCATATCCGATGAGAAACCTGAGACCACTGAGAAGGAGGTCAAGACCAAGACCCACAGGCGGACCTCCTCAACGGCAGAAGGGGTCTGGAACATCAAGGACCTAGGTGAGTACTCATCAACAGCAATGGAGAAAGCTATACTGATTGTACTTTAGAAGAGCAGAAGATCGACATTACCCTACCAATTGAAACACAGAAGACTGGATGGTGAGTATCTCATCTCAGCTTCTCATAAATCAGTCTCACTGACGTCTGTCCAGGAAACTCAACACTTCCCCCTCAACCATTGAGGACAAAGACATCCTCAAAATGTTCCTCGTCACTCCACCTGTCAAGAAGATTGACCTACACTTCCCCCTTGGCCTCGAGGTCACCGCACGGAACCTCAAGGGCGTCACGATCAAGGACGCATTAGATGCCATCTACAAGCAATTCAAGAAGAAGGTCAGTGGTCCTACAATATGTATCACAGAGAGTCCATGATGACTGACGTAACCCCGCTAGGCGGATGACGAACTCGACAAACCCTACCTCGCTGGCTTCGAGTGGGACAAGGAAGAGTGCTGGACCCGGTTGATCGTGCACCAGAAGAAGGAGGGCGCACCACAGCCAAGCAAAAAGTCCAAGAAGAAGGCCAAGGATGAGGCATAGACTGACATGAGCCCATCAACCCGGGTGTTTCATCACACAAGACAAGTGGCCCCAGATGACCTCTTCAATTTCTTCTGCCCTTTATCCCTTCACTTACCAATCATGATAATGGATGTTCTTACTGGGGACTATTGACTCCCCTCAATCTGCAGTACGCGATTTGATTTTTTTTATCTGCTTTTCCACAGTCCCGTTCGGCTGCTCTATGTTCACTGCATTTCCGATGTAGAAACAAGAATTAGGAGGGCGCGAGGGAGCTTTCGTATTTGGATTTTTATCTTGTCTATCTTATTTCTGTCGTTTCTATCCTGGCTTTTATGTATCTACCCTGGGTGGACCGGTATATGCCGTTCACTCCTTCTGACGCCTAGTGGAGATCGAATCAACTAATTCCCGAGGGGTGTCTTTTTGTTTCCCAATGTAGATGTATGGGAGATATTGTGTAGAAACGAGACATGTAGAATTAATATCTGACCCAAGTGGACATGTCAAGCTACGCTATACACTTGATATTATTCACAACTTCATACTATACATACACTAACTGTAGATCTATGAGAAGATAGAAAAAGATATCTATCCCCTACACAGATTCTAATCCCAAAGGGATCCCCAAGACTTTCGTCCTCTCAAAAAAGTCTCGTCCGAGTACTTCGGCTTCATCCCTAGCCTAGTATACGCCGCCTTAATTTTCTTCACAATATCACCCTCCAGACTCGATTCACTCCCAACGTAATAACTCCGACCCCTAAACGCCTCTCCCAGACGAGTATAAAATACCAAATCCAGATCCCGGACATCAAAGAGCTCCAAGTCCCCACGAATCCGCTGAGGAAGGAACTCCCATCCCCAGACCATCTCCGTCGCGGAGTATTCATCCTGATCCCACCGGTCACCGAAAACCAATGCTTCAAAGACAATATCCATTCGCAGGCCACCGGCTGGTTCTTTTTGGTCGCCCTTTAGGGTAATTACGAATGTTAGCCAGGGTTCTGTTCAGGAGAGAACTGACATATGATATACAGGCGTATGTAAACCAACAGAAAGAGCATTATGTAGATATAGATAACTATATGTATACAGTATGTAAATAAACAGAGCTGAATACTCACCAACGCCTCATAAAGATACAAATACTGCCCACCATGCCCAATATTACTCCGTAACAGCGACAGCGTATATACCGGCGGCTGCTGGACCAGCATACGGCGCCAGCTGGCTTCCGGTCTGAGGTATGCGTCCAATTTATGCGGGTTCTTGACCATGTCGAAGGTGGTGAATGTGAGCTTGCAGGCGGGTTTTTCATCTGTTTTGTCCATATTGGTATGGTTCTTGTCATTGGGCTGTTTTCCATTGCTGGACCTGGACTGGTAGAAGATTGACGGAAATGTTTCTGCTAGTAGTGGATTCTGGGTCTTTGGTTTATTCAGTGCATTGTCCAAGGGTCGGAAGAATAGGGCCCATTGGATTGCCGGGGAGGAGTTGATGAAATGGGACCAGGCGTGGCAGATTCGGGTTGCTTTTGTGAGGAGGGTTCGGATGTCCAGGTTGAGGAGGATGAGTTCGAAGATTTCGGGGATGGAGAGGGCGCGAGATTGGGCTGGAGTTAGGGGAGAGTCCATTGGGGTCCAGGAGAAGAAGATGAGCTTGTTGAAACTCAGCCTGGGAGGATTTAGGGGGTGCTCTTTGGTGCTAGCTTGGGGGCACAATTGAGCCTCATCACATGGACACGTGATGGTTATTTTTAAAATCTTGGCGAGGATTATTTGAATTTAGATGTGCTGGATGGACATATTTGGAATTATGTAGAGATAGATGTAATCGAGTATATACAGTGGTTGTAATGGGGAACAATAAAGATTCACTTCTTATCGAAAACGACCCGAACTCCCAAAGAGAACCAAGACAATCTCGTCAAGGATCGTAAAAACAAGATGGGTATTAAGATGTGGGTTGTTAAGCGTAGCAAAGATGCGACGGGCAGCAGCCTGTGCATTAGCTCTGCCGACAACGTTACCTGCCAGATCCGGGATGAGCGTAGCCAAGACCACAGTGGCCTCGGCACGACTGTTCAGACGGTCCACAGCCGAGCGAGGAGGGGCTTTGCGGAGTACGCCTCCGGGCCAGAGTGTATCGCGAGCGAGAGCAAGGTACTTGATAAGCGAGTCATCCTGTACCAGGCCGCGCGCTCCATCGCGGACCTTGCGTTCTATTGTTCCACCGAGGAGCTGGTGCAGGACAACGACGACGGCACGGCCACGCAGCCAGTTGTTACCGCGGTTCAGCTCGAAGGCCTCGAGGAAGAGATCACAGATAGGCTTGATGAATGGCTCCAGCTCGCGGTCTTCGAAGGCGTTTAGTTCCGCTTCGGCTTCGGCGGCTGTGACAGTGTCTTCGGTTGCGAGGCTGGAGTCTGGGACTGTCGTGTTGCTGACTTGTTGAGTGGCGGCTGAGATGAGGTTTTGGCCTGCGGTAGATAGTTGGTCTAGGACGCCGAAATTGCCGAGGAAGTCATCCATGCCGTCTGCGACGGAGTTGTAGATGCGGGTAACAAGGTCTTTGCTTTCACCTTCGTTGTCACGGGCATTTTCCTTACGGGGCAGGATGGCACGTTGAGAGAGGAATGCACGTAGATCGCGGCTGCGACAGACCTCTGGGAGGAGAAGGAGTTTCTGCAGATAGGCTTCGAGAGCAAGTCGCCGTTTGTGAAGGAACTCTTTCTGCAGCTTCATAACGACGCGTCGCCGGGGGAATTCCAAGTGTCGGACAGAGGGGTATCGTTGGCGTAGCTTTTGATGTAGGTCATGGAACTCGCTGTATCGCCGTGCAACGACCCACGATGCAGCGGGCATTTGTTCGCCGGCATTTCTTCGAACCTCCACGACGTCTAAAATATCTAGTTAGCCTGGACACATACAGTACACTAGAAAGATCTCTTACACATTGCGAATTCACGGCCATCATCTTCCTCTTTGCCTACGACAGTAGATTTAAGACTAACGGTCGACCGCCCAAACAAGCTGTTATCGCTTTCCTGGAGAATGTATTGTTGCCGCTGCATTTCCTTTCGGTGCATTTCGCGCTGAATGCTGGCCTTGGACTTGCGCAGGATTCTCAGTTCCGCAGTGTTGTTTGTCAGTTCTGCTTTGCGTGTCAATGCCTGGACCACAGCGTCCTGGGCTGCAAGCTTGTCGATATCCACCGAGAGCGCCTCAATCGCTTCCGTTAGACCAAGGTCACCTGGTGCAGCTTCGTGCACTTCATCTGCTGAGTCTTTTTCATCCACGCCGTCGGGTTCCTCGTATTCATCCTCGATGAATTTCTGTTGATCCGGAAATAAGTCGTCTTCAAATACACCAAGTCGCGACGCACGATCCACCAGACCAAGCGATGCGATGCTTTTCTTGGTCCTTTCATTCCGGTTGTCAACCTGGGGGATTTCGGACGAGCTGCGCGACGAAAGAATAGGACGCTCCGGCCCGAACAGACCGGCAGCATCTCCTTTGAGGTCCTCGATTCTTCCGTTCTTTGGCTCATTGGTAATGATATCATTGAGCGCCGCCTCCATCGTTTCTAGGACTTGGCTTTGGCTCTGACCAGCATCATTCTCGCCATTCTGGGAATCCTTGCCCAAACTATGAGTGGACGTAGCGAGATTATCGGTGTCGTAGTCGTCATCAAAAAGATGAGCAGATCGTTCTGAATCTATTGATCGTCGTGGCGAATCATCATCATCAAACAATTTCCCCATGCCCCGCACATCACTAGACGAGACAGCGGCTCGTCGAAGGTCTTTGGATGGTCTCAATCCCGGTTGGGAGGTGGTTCGTGACAACAAAGGGGGGAGAGGTCGCCTCTCGGGGGTTTCAAAAGCGACTGCTATGGGAGAGGACTGGCGAGCTGGTGCCTGGGCAGCAGACGCTTCATCGGATGCAAGATACTTCCAGTATAGGTCAGACTCCTTGAACTTGGGATAATAAGTATCTTGGAGATGCTCTAGAATGGCAGACTGGGTTGTCAAGACTACCATTCGCGCTTTTCGGTATTGTTCTGGGGTGGCACGCTTTCCCGCACCGAGAAACGTCTTGACTGCTCGGCGAGACTCTTCGGAGACCTTCAGTTCCGGTTTTGAGAGGTAGGTTTCACTGATGAGAGCTAGGTCGTTTCTGTCTGCTGGCTTCCATGCCAATGAAGTGGGCACTGCCTCATCTCCAAAGTCATCTTCAAGTGGGTTGCGGAATCCATCTACAACAACCCAGAATTGAACAAGTGACATCAGCTTTTGGCGGTCCATAAACTCCATGAAATAAGAGAGCCCAGATGCGCTGTGCATCACGTCAACCAGTGATGATTCATGTGTTCTAGATGGTATCTCAGGTCGAAGGTCTAGCGCTGGAGGTACATGGGAGTTCTCGCCAGGTCTCGAAAGATTCGCCACTTTCTGATCAAGAACACGTTTGCCTGTTTCTAGGCGCTTCAGATATACTGGATCCTGGCCCTCTACCACACTCTCTTGCTTTAGTTGACTGGAAACGAGGGCACGGAACCGACGGGCGTCGGAGAGGTTATTACATTTCCTGATTGCCCTCACAAAGCGCTCAAAGGCTCGCTCTGAATCAGTTGCTGAGAGGCGGGGGAATGGTTGCCCACGTTTGGACTTAGGTGCGGGCGACGCATGCTGGTCCAAAGCGGCGCGCAGTTTGCGTACAGTCTTCCGGTCCTGCAAAGCTGTACGGCCATATGCTTCCATTAGTTGATTCCATGTGTCTGGATCTGATAATGAAGTAACTATCGGAATAAGCACAGCGCATGAGATGATTTCGCGAATCAGAACCGACACAATTCGACTGTTTAGCACGTTTTCCGGGAATAGCTGAGGTAAAAGGCCAACAGCTAGCTTGCGTAGGTACTCCTGTTGAACAGACTTTTGATCGGACGCAGAAATTGCAACAGCAGGATGTAGACGTCCTTCACGGTATTTGTTTGCAATGGCGAGATCGAGCTCTTCAGACTCGGTCACATTTCGATTGAGGTTACGCCCCCGAACAGAACGCTCAGCAATGTCAAATTCCTTGAGATGCGATGTTATGATAGGAAAGATGCGCGATACGATCAGCGAGACCATATCCTCCGCAACCAACCTATCCCGCAGGTTTTCAAAGGCGACACGAATCGTTCGATCGACCTCATTGGCAAATATAGGGTTCGGACTGATACTTTGATACCACGAGGAAACAAAGTCTCGGGTGATGAAAGACAGAAGTTCGTCGATCCCTTCCGATACGACAAAGGACTGAGGATAGAGTGGCCGGGGCCGGTATCGCATGCTCCGGCGGACATTTAGCACTTCTTTTCGCCATTGGTCGGGTCTTATGAAAGCCACTGAAACGCTCTTGGTGTTGATTTTGTCATTCTGGTGCCGGATTGTCAATCCAACGAGCCCCAAAAAACTAACAGAAGATAGGACAGCACCCAGCGTCACGGCATATCCTAGATACCGGAGGATCGGCACCCAGCGAACCACAAGACCCCAAGCAATGAACACGCCAACGCCTGCGAGAACTAGGTCGCGGCGACTAAGGGCCATTCTCCCCACACTCTTGTCAGAGTTCCACGGCTCATAACGATCACTCCCGGGAACTCGGGAGCGAACAGTTCGACATGGTATTATGGTCTCGGTCAACTGGGCCTATTGGCGATAAAGCTCTTGTTCGTATCAGGCGTCCTAGAAGGAGGTCGATATATGGTGCAAAGCCCCTAGGAATCAAAAAAGAGGAGATAAAGACGTGGATCTCAGCTGTAGAGGCACTATCAAAAAGAAGAGCCAAGCAAAGAGTCAAGAAAGACACGATCCCGTGACCGTGCGGGAGGAACCCACAGGTGCCCAGGTGGACGTCATTTTTGTTTACTTAAGCTGTTAATCCGGGGCCCAACATTCAACTTCATCTTTCCCCTCTTCTTCTTCATCTTCCTCTTCTGATTCTCTTCTTTTAACTCTTCCTAGTATAACGTGTTTTGCGCCATGGCCTCTCTTACAGATTTTATTGATTTTTCCTCTAAGCCTTTGTTATGTGAGTTGGTTTTTCCAGGATCTCAACAATTTGCATGTGATTGACCCCAACAGGGTCCGCCGCGACTATTGCTTTTAATCCAATTTTCTGGAAGTGAGTGTCAATTGTGGTCGAGAAAATTACACAATGATTATGTTCATCAGCAATAGCTAACCTGAACTTTTTAGCATTGTTGCCCGCGCAGGTTGGCAAACTCCACCCGAGGACTGCTGCGTTCGACCTTGGCTAACTGAACAGAGTACCGTAATCACTTCTTGACCCGCCTCTTTGGAGGCGCGTACAATGGCTGTTACTTCCTTGCCGTCATCATCTTCTCTCTTGGAATTTTCCGTGACCATGTCTACCAACTCGCTTTAGCTGACCAGCCCTACTACGCTCCTGTCCACCAACCGATTGTTGGAGGCGTCCTGTTTGCTATCGGTTCGGTCCTGGTTCTCTCCAGCATGTGGGCTCTTGGTGTGACCGGTACCTACCTTGGTGACTACTTTGGTATTCTCATGGACGCCCCTGTCACCGGGTTCCCTTTCAACGTGACCGGCTCGCCGATGTACTGGGGTAGCACCTTGAACTTCCTCGGTGTTGCACTGTACCACGGCAAGGTTGCTGGTATTCTTTTGACTGCCCAGGTCTTTGTCCTGTACTGGTTCGCTCTTCGCTGGGAAGAGTAAGTAGTCATTTTCAAAGCATTCCTAGAGCTAAACTGACTGTCTCTAGCCCCTTCACTGCTGAGATCTACGCCAAGCGTGAGCGCGAGCGTGCCAAGAAGCAGGGCGGCAAGAAGCAGTAATCGCCATGAATGTATACCAGGATTGGCCGGGACATTCAACATCCACAATCCGCGCACCAAAAAAGGGGCCAGGTTGCTCAGACAGTTTGACCCTAAAAGTCTGAGGTTGCCCACGACAAGTTTCCAGCACATGGATGCATCCAAATCTTCAACGATGCTGGACCTGTAGACGATAGATCTTTGCCTTGTCCTTGATACTGGGGATGAGTAGAACAGGACAAGGCCCCACTGTGATTTTCCCTTACGCGACTACAAAACATAAAATCCAATCAACCGATCGCGCCAAAACTGCAGTACAACTATGAATCAGTAGACATTTTCTTGCTCACTTGTGATTGAGGATGTACTAGAGGCTTTGGAAGTGATAGCCTGTGTTAGGGCAGAGTGAGAGATCTACAGCAGACAGAAGAATTCTCCAAACAATTAAACCAATCAAAGATAAGAAGGCTTTGAATCTAATACATCTAAAGTTTTATAATTATGTGCTCTCTATCTCTTTCTCTTCACCTCGACTTGGTATGTGTCATACACTATGTTCTACCCTGAAGAGTAGAACGGCAAGGTGATGACCACTGAACAACAATCTAAGCAATTGAAAACTACATCGTATGCTCATGAAGGCCGATTGAGACTAGATATCTGCCTCGATGCCTAGTTTGCCTGACTGCCGCCTATAGTATTTAACTAGTTTCTGTAGAGAATCGATCCTTATATTCTCTTTGCTCTCTTGTCAAGACTATAAATTAGGCTGAGCCGAAGAGCTTTCCACATGTCCACACAATCATCCATCAAAATATGTGTCATTGTGAAAAGGATAAAAGGGCCTGGTCATGAGTTCAGTTGTCGGCGTGTTATACTGCAGCCCAATGTCTTCGCCTGATTTTGGTCTATACTCAGTTCCTCAACGTGACTATACACTGCACCAGCTAACAGAAGACCTGCTTCATTCAAATCTTTCAGACGGCATATTCAGGTACACTCCATTTCCTTGTCGCCTCTCCGGCCATGACCCTTAGTCAATACCTTGAGACCCCAAACATCAAGCTTCAGCAAACTCCAAGCAAAGGGCCAGTGCTACTACCAGTTTTCTGCCAACATCAGGCCCCCCTAGGGCTCATACCATTGCATATTTACCATCCGACGCATGGCCAGCTCACCCTTCCACTTGCACCTGCTCTCAGGTGATGAGCAAGTGAGGAACAAATGAGAGAAGCAAACCATGGCTACAGGCATCAATTTGCACAAGCCACCTAAGAAATCGAAGTTTAGCGAGCGAAAAGGACAATCGAGGACCAATTAAAGTCAAAAGCGAGCTCCAACGTGTCGAATACGCTAGACATGACCTTCTTCGGTCCATTGGGGTGGAATAAACCAAGAGCATCTCGCCCTGTGACGAAGACTCGAGCGTTAAAGCTCGTCAGGAACTACCGATACTCTTCACTAGTCTTTCCCAGTCTAGCGCGCTGGGCCGGGAGAAGATCTCCACGGTGAGGATCATCGTGGGTTGCTTGCGTTGTGATTTGGATTCGCCTGTGATGGTTCCAGCACGACGTCGGCTGCGACTCCAGAAGTCCAGGAGCCTCGCCCGCTTGATAAAAAAAAATCACGTGGTTTTCCGTACCCCAGCGTGGGATTACCATTGCCCTTCTCCTTCCGAAAGGTGCGAGCAAGAACGTCACGGCGAGGATCACGTTGGGTGAGTTTCCCCTGTGCGGTGAATTCATCTATGATGACCCCAGATCAACATCAGCTTGATGAACCAGTCGCGTGGAATGAAAGCTAAGCCCGCATGTGGGTGGCAGGTTTTCTAGTTCGGTCATTAATAGATATGCTGGACATTGGCTAGGATGAACTAGCCTAGGAACCACTGGTGAGAATCACAATGAACTTGCTTCTCTGAGCCAGACAGCAGCGCCACCCTGGAAGAACACACTCGACGGATCGGAGTCAGATACAGGAATGGTGGGAAAACGCACTCAGAGAGTACTGGGAAACGAATTATAAGGCCCAATGCAATTTTTAAAAAAGCGTTGCGCCCTGGCTCAATCAAACCGGGCTGGTGTGTTGCGTTTTGCTTTTGTCCCCCGAAAAGGAAGAAGAAATGGCAAATCAAAAAGAAGAGAAGAGAAAACCAAGGAAAACCACATAAAGCAGAAGAGAGTGAAGCCGCGACTGGAGAGATAAAAATACCTACAAGAGAAGAAGCGCATTCAAGACTCGAATACAAACCATTTGGCATGTTCAACATCTACTTTTCCTAGTAGATGAGATCAAAAAACCTTCGAATGGAACAACATTCGCCAGATCCATGGAATTCACCGTATACCGAGTTATGCTGAGAAGGTTCGACCTGGACAAAGACCGTGTCAGCATCACCAGGAGCCAATAAACCACTGATACCGCCGTGGAAGGGGCAGGTCAAAGCCGAAGACCTGGAAGACCTGCAGATGGACTCCCTCGGACGAGGCTGTGATAATTACAACTTGCCATTCCCGGACATGACATTGACAACTTGCGCACCGAATCTTGATATGGAAGTCCCGAAAGATGAGAAACGCAGTCGCCGAAAAACAGAGTCGGAAATTAACCTTCAATTTGACCGTCAATTTGACCGTCAATCTGACAGCTTGAACCGAGTCCCTTGCCCTCCCATGGAGGACATTGTTCGACTATGCCAGGGGAAGAAGCACAGATGCCAAATTATGACAAAAAATGCCAACACCGCGTCGTTGGTCAAATACCAAGTTTCTACAGCTGTAGAGGCATGGTAGCTAGCACGCAGGACGAGGCTCAGACCAAGAGGCAACCCTACGGTGATGAAACCGAGATTGATGGGTCGAGAACGATACCAATGATGAGGGCAAACAAAGGCAAGGCAAAAACAAGATAGTAGCATGTGGACAGTCTCACCATGCACGCATTGTCTCATCTCCAAGTGGACTTGCGTGCCCTACTGGGATGGCCCATGGACATCCCAGTTGTTATTTTTTTTACATGGATTAATGAAAGATATGTTGTTAAACCCGGAAACAGTAACCAAAAACCGTGACTATTATTGAAAGGGTATATACCGACGCCACATGAATCAAGGAGCCCAAAGAGACAGAGACAGAGACAGGGTAGTATGTAGAGTTCATATCACCAGGAAGAGGACATGACAATGCCAGAAGGCCCAAGATCAAAAGAGAAGAAGCAAATAATCACAGTAGAACACCCCCCGCCAACAGCCAATCTCTCACTGCCGTCTTCCCCTCCCCCTCTTTCCCTGCGTCCGACTCTCATCAACAGTCTCAACCTCATCCTCATCAGTCCCCTTCTTCAAGTCCTCCCCCTCAGCAAGTCCCCACTGCTCACGGTCATACCAGTCCTCGCCATCACTCATCTCCCCAACATGTCCTTCAGCCTTACACCACTCCAGCACATTAGCTTTCATGCGGCAAGATCTATTCAGCGAATCGAGCATGTGCTCGACCCCGCGTACCGTCTCCTCCTGCTTTTGGATATATGACCAGAGCAGGCGGCGGGTCTCCTCAGCTTCAGCAGCAGGGAGGCCGAAGTTCGGGTCGGGGCGGATGCTGTCCGGCACAAGGAAGAGGGGGTGTGGGGTTGGAAGTGGGAATGCTGTGTCGGAGGAGAGCGGAGAGCCATTTTCAGTTTCGTTTGGGTTGACCGCGTTGGCTTGAGCGCGCGTTGTCATTCGCCGTGGTGGTTCTGGTGAGGATCCATCGTGCATTTCAAGGTCTTGCTCTGTGTCGTCGTTAAGTTCGGTTGTATCGACAGGATCAGCATCTTTCGTCGTGTCCATATCTTGTTTCCCGTTGATGTGTGAGTTTGTGCTCGCTCCGGCTGCATTGTTGTTGCTCTCCTGGGCGGCAGTCGAGATGTTAGGGTGAGGTGGGAGGTCTTTGACGGTGGCATCTGTCTCTTCCGATTTAAGCTGCAAGCCGTTCTTGGTAGGCTCGTCCTGTGCTGGAACCTCGGCCATTTCCACGTCATTCTGCATCGAACTGGCCTGGGCTTTTGCCCCGTTCTGCGTTGGCTGGGGATCCTGTGTGGCTATTGATGCAGGTACCTTTTGGGCTGCGTCCTGCCGGCCATTGACATCCCTAGTCGTGAACGGAGTGCCAGTTCCACTTGCACTCTGACCGGCATATACGCTCGGGTCATTACTAACAAGCCTAGGATCGAAGATCAAATGATCATTGGGCGTCTCGAGCGCACCACACGGCATCCAGCCGCTATCACCGAGGAATTGCCTATGCAAGTTCCTGGCGCGCCAGAGCAAAGCCCGTTCCTGGCGGAGCTTGTGTTCAACTGCCGCTGTCATCTTCTCCAGGGCTTGCGATGTGTATGCTTGGGACATAGAAGGATGAGTGGGGAGTTCGGAAGGATGCTTCAAGGGGCACAGAAGAGCTAGGGAAAAAAAAGAAACAGATCAGCCACGAAACCACAGACTTTACTTGAAAAAGAGAAGGGTAAAAACATACTCTCGAGCGCAATCCCAGAGAACGGGTTCTCTTCAGCAGCCGCAGCATCAGCCTCAGAATCTTCATCATCCTCATCAAGCTCGTCTCCCTCTGAATCATAGCGAACCGGGTTTGGCTGAAGAATGTAGCGCGTATAGCCAGCATAATCGACTCTCTAATCACCGATCAAAAGTCAGTTTCTATAAAATCCTAGTCCCGTCTCACGCCACAGCGCCCAAGTCCCGAGATTGGCAAACCACGCACCTGCTTGTAGTAATCCTCGGCGTTGATGTAGCCCAGGGCGCCCTCGCTCACATACTTAGCATTAGCATGCATTTTGTTCCCCCGGTTCGTCGGTGCCATGATTGGATCGTCTGGGCCATTATCTTGCGAAGAAAAGATGTCAGAAAACAATTATGCTAGAGAACGCAGACTGCTTTTTTGCTAGCTTACCTTCACGCTCTCTGCGCAATGCCCGTTTCATGCCGATGATGGTATCGGCGATCAATGCCGCTTGCGCCGCCATAGTTACGGTGTCGGGAATGAGGCTGTCGGGTTAGACAAGTCGGGTTGCGCGTTGGAGGGGGTTTCTCGGGCAAATGGGACGTGGAAACGGATTCCTGCCGAGGATAAAGTAGGAGGCTGGGTGTATCAATGCTAATGCCTCAATTATAGGTGTAGATACTGCAATGATCAAGGGAAGTGAGCTGTAATGTCTTTGAGTGACTGTGATGAAGCTCTCTGACGGCAAGACATGCGGAAGACCGATCGCGGCTAGCCTCATTAGGAAATCCGGGCTATGTGATAAGGGTTGGACACGTGACATACCCTCATCTATGCAGAGCATGTTGTGCATGCAGTTGGGAATGATTATTTTATATAAAATACTTGCTTATTGCTCATTATGAGGCAGTTCAATTCATCTACAGCATGTATCTCAGATCTTAGTCATATCATTCAATCGTCAGCATCAACCCATACCAAAACCCCCTTCTTGTCCGATTTCATATCCCCCGTTGGAAGGACGCGAAGCGTTTTGTTGAAGTAAGTATCAATAACCACCAGCTGTGGCTGGATCCATAAGCCGCGCTTCGCGGCAAACAAATTGAAGTTCACTATATGACGACTCAACGGCACAAGTTGCACAACGGTAGTCTTCGGCCCACTAAAGGCAAAGTGCTCGCTGGCTTCCATGACCAGGTTGAAGGTGAGGAAGTGGGTGGAGGAGTTCTCCAGTACGTAACCCATATGAATCAACCCTGGCATATTGCTCGATGGGGTAGCCGATGCAAGGACTCGAGGCTCGCCCATAGGGACGACAAACCGGGGAATATCGAGGACGGTGGTTGTAACCAAGTTATCTGCGTCAGAGAAAGCTGCAGGTCCAGATGACTGCCGACGCCAATTGATCTCCAATGCGCAGGTGAGTGCAGTTGGTCGACGGTCTCCGAGAACAAGCTTCTGGACATCGAGGCAAAAGTTGGATTCTCGCAGTTCTTCTGGTGCGAGGTGGGCCGTTTCTAGGCTAACAAGCTCTTCCGAGTGAACCTCGCAAATGGCTCCTCCGGTGGCTTCGAGGAGAATCAGGGACATCTTGTCAATTACCAGCGGCTCCAGTGCAAAGGAGACTACCTTTGAATTGAGGCACCACTTCTGGAATAGGCCTCTCGGACTCGGCGCAGAGCCACCCTCGAGTAAGTTATCGCTAACTGCGAAGAAATTAGGCCATGGCTGAGGGTGAATTGCCGGCAAAAATTCATAGTTTGCTTCAAACGGCCGAATGAATGATATATCCACGGTGATATTCTTCATAATCGGGGTCTGGATATCAGACACCAAATGGTACACAGCCGAGATTTCCAATGTGAAATCCGTAGCCTCCTGGGTATCGGCCAACACAATTGTAAGGGTTTTGTTAGAAGAGCGCTCCAGAACACCCACGGCTTGTTTCAAGTAATGAGACGGCCCCTCAATTGGGGTGCTGGCGCCTGATTCCAGAGGCTCAGGGTTGCTATCGCCATCGAGCCACTGTATTTGAGCTGTGGACTCGGCACCGAAGAGTCTGATTTCAGTAGATACATCGGCAGCTTCGTCCTCTTCATTGTGTATACCAATCTGAACCATCACCCGTTCATTGGTATAATAGGTCCCCTTCAGGTTGGGAGTTGTGAGACGGATCTTGGGAGGCTTAGGCATAACCTTGCACCTACCCGTGTTCCGATCCTTGCCCACTCTTCTGCGGGTCACGCCCGTTTGCGTCTGCTGCCACCAGAAGGATTCACGCTGATCTGGCTCAATGATCGCATAACCCAAATTGAAGTGTTCTTCTTCGATCAGCATGGTGATTGAAGCAACCCTGGCTTCACCGGCTTCACGGGGAATACAGGTGAGGTTGAAGATCTTGGTTTGGGAGGGCCCCAGAGTCAGATCTGCTATACCGACCAATGCGGCCAGTCCACCGGCTGGGGATAAGACCGCGGTATCAGGGCTGCTTGGCTCACGGAGTGGAAGAGTTGCGATGCGGCACGGGGTTATGGTGTCAGCATCCCGATTCTGGTCAGATTGAACCTTTACTGGGCGAAGACAGCCTTCGAAAACCAGTTTAACCTCTGAAAGCCGGATGGGGGCGGAGGATTTATGAGCGCAGGATGTGATGGAAAGTTGAGCCTGTAGAGGTTCCCCAACATTGCCATCGGATTTCTCGAACACCAATGACGCGGTCACTTTGAAGACAGGGGTCAGTGCAATCTTTGCATTTCGAACTTGCCAACTTACGACTCGTTAATACATCCTCTGCGCGAAGGATCAGGGAAGGCTTTGGCTTTTCTGAAGGCATATTTTCAAGACTCCTGTGGATGTCATAATGCCACGCAGGTTTTGGTTTGAAGGCTATCGGAATGAATATTAACATTGAAGACAATACGCACAAGATAAATAGAATTAACTCACTCTTGTTCAGCAGCTCCCAGTCCACTCGCAATACTGTCTCGCTGTCCTGCACCCTGAGGGCACATTCTCGGAGTGCCCATCCGAAATTGGCCATCAGATGCCACCACCCTGAGCGGCGCCAGCTAAGAGTAGACCACAGCGGTTGAAGAAGGCTATGCGCTTCGGACCATGAGCCAATGCGCATATACTCCTCGGCCGCCTCAAGACTCAGGCTCTCAACTTTCCTTGTTTGGTGGCGTTTCGCGAATTCCACGATGGCAGCCTTTAGCGTGTTCAATATTAGACCAGAGTGGTCGAAGCCATTTCGTCCTTCTTGGGGTGCTTCTACATGAGTGTCGGGAACAAGATATGTGTCGTACATGTAGGATTTGTTCGCAAGTTGTGAGGCTGGGGATTGACTAGGGGCTTTGCGATCTTCCATGGGAATTTCATGGGCAAGCGCACGTCGGATCATTGTATGTTTCGCTGAACGGTGTAGCCAGTAACCCTCGTGATGGAGATTTTCCCAGGGTCTGACTCTTTCCCCGGTTGGAATCGATTTTTCGGGTAAAGTATAGAGCTCTCCAGGATTTTCAGAAGATATTTCGCTCGAGAGAGACGGAATTTCCGCGCGGCGGATAAGCTGTGCCATTACCATCGACCAACGCGCCTCCCAGGCCTCCCATCCGTAGTGTTTACTGCCCTTTCCTCTGCGGTTGACAATATCCTTCACCCGGATTCTGTGGTCAACCCAAAGCCGAGCCGCGGCAGTGGTCTGGCCCGTCCATAATAGGCAGCGTATAATCCGAATTGCAAGAGCATCGGCTAAGAGACGCGCATCGTTAAATCGCGGATTCCAGCCCGCAATATTTTCGAAAACTTCATGCCCAAATAGAGTATTATACGCACTCTCATAGTTCCGACAGGCTGCATCCATTTCTTGACGAAACTCGGCAAAAATTCCGAGCTTGAATTCATACCGTACGTTCCAGCCTTGGAATGATAATGTCTGAGAAGTGCCGGTCGTTGGCGGTGCAGTCGGAGGAGGGATATTGCCCCTGTTTCGCTTGCGCCTGGCATGCTTTGACAGATCCCGATAGTATTCAACCACCGAAGGTTGCAGTAGAGAGAAGAGTGATTTCACGAAGTCTTGCAGTTCCGACGAAGTTGCGTCTGGAGGGATCACAAATATCGACCTAGGGTCAAGGTTTGTTGCCCGCCGAATCCCTGCAATGCGGTCATCAATCTCGCCCTCGTAGCCGCCTTCTTCTCCATCTTCTGATATCAAAACGACCACAAACCGCGTCTTGTACCCGGAGGATTGCCATTCTTTTTTCAAGCTGTTAATCTCGATCTTGAGTTGATTGTCTCGTAGTGAGTTCATATTCGGGTCCAATGAAAATGGGAAGAAATTGATCACTGCAGCTGGAACCAGGTCTTGGTGTTTGGTTACCCATAGAGGGGTGAGCAAGCCATCTGGGAAAGTTGGGGAACCCGGTGACAAAGGCGATATCGGCGAATGAAGGACATAGTGTGCGCTAGGTTCTGAGTATTCGTTGTCCTGGTCATCATCGCTGGGAGTGGTTGGTGGTGAGGGGATAGGGGGGTCAGCTTTTCGTGGAGGGAGTCTGCATGACTATGTTGGTGTTAGCAAGTAATCCGCAGTAGGATGTTGTGAAACCAACGGGATTGGAATCATAGAGTATCAACATACGCGGCCAGAACTTTTGATGCGGTAACCAATATTTGCAGTTGCAGTATTCCCGCTTACAGTAACTCTAGATTTCCATGACATCTGAGAGCTATCTTCCTCTAGAAGCAGCCTCCGGAGCTCCTCCGCAACAGCCCCGCCCAGAGGTGGGAAGTCCGAGAAGATATGTGTTCCCTTCTCCAATAGCAGAGGATAGCTCGAGGATATTTCAGGGTCATTTTCAGGATCTGCCTCCAGTCCTGAGAGTAGGACTAAAGGCAGATTGTGATTAACGTAGTCTTCAGGGTAGGCGTCCATTGCGGGGGTGGGCAATGGCTGTTTCGCAGCGCGGTCACCACATGTCTAGAGGATAGTGAAGACCTTGAGATTTAAAGAGCAAGATATAAGGAATCCAGGCTGTTAATGGGAGTAAAGCTTAAATATGCTTTGTGGTTTCAATGATGTTTTAGGGTAAAATAGGCAATGGCTGGGGGGATACTGCCATGTTGCCATGGAGGGCGGTCAAACCAGGTTTACTTCGATCAGAGTTGACCATCCATAAATGTATGTTATTATTTTAATATCTGTAGATCTCTAGATGAATTAAATGGGGTTGACATGTAGCCACGCTTATATAGTGTGGCTAATATAAGATGTTGAATTGATAGATTCAAGATCCAGGTTATGATTGAGAAACATATATATATCCGAATATATAGATCTGCTATATATATTATTCTAATATTTTGTTCAGTATTCTACAATTTAACTACTCCATGTTTCACGTGGAATCATTTTAGATTCAAATCTATACCTAGAGAATATACTTTTTTTTTTTCTAACTGGATATGAGCTTTATATCTATTGACTTGGTGTTCTATCATATGGGTTGTCCAGCATCATCCTCGTATATAGCCTATCTATCAAGTATATAGCCTATTAAGGGGTTTGAAATCCACATGGAATCTCCAATACTTACTTCCCATAGTTGATAGCTGGAATCTTATTTGGCCTTTCTAGTCCTTCTGGTCTCTCTGGTCTCTCTGGTCTCTCTGGTCTCTCTAGTCCCTCTAGTCCCTCTAGTCCCTCTAGTCCATATATTTTCTATAGGATCTATACATATTAATCTCTCTATTATGTATTCTCTATTCCATCCCCCCCTCCTCCCCTACTTAGAACCTATGTTGTAAGTGTTATCGGCAAATTAAGATCCCCTTGTGGAGAAAAAGGCGTCAACGCTAAGAGATCTCAAAAATAATGAGCAACTCCCTTTTTCTTTTCCTTCTCCATTTTATGTTTAATATCTTTTTTTTTTCTTTCTCTCTTTTCATACTCGGTATAACCAGGATCCCTTCTTTTAATCTTCCTACACTCATTCCTCTTTCTTTTTATTTATTATCTCTCAATATCCATACTGTAAGGGGGTGGGAGTTTACACAGAAAACCAGAAACCCTTATCAAAACATCTTTCGCATGCAGTAGATCATGCGTGTACCCATTTTACCCTGCATCCGATCCTTGAAGTTTGTTTGTCTGAAAGGGTTACCCTTGAGACTATTGAACTATGTCGAACGAAAACCCCGTGCAAGCAGACTCGGCTTTGCTTAGTCGTCGTCGCCGTCGTAAATCGGTGCCTTCGCGCAATGGAACTGATCCAACTTCACCTGAAGTCATTTCCTCCCTCATTTCATCCCTGTCTACTATCTCCGTGCCTTTGAACTCGCACTTTGACACCGTCCCGAAGTTCGACACCGAATCAGATACAGGAGTGCCAGAAGTACCGTGCACCGCGCCAGCTTACCCCCTCCCTCCGTCCGAGCAACAGGGGTTTGGAATGAGTTACGATGCCTACAAGCCAGCCGCCGAGCCACCCGCGCTAACGGAAACTCCATTTTTACACCCCGACGATGCCGCCTCGTCCCCTGTCGTTCGCATGGCTAGGGCACCCCCGTCACCGAAGTCCCCCCGATCGCCGAGATTCAAGCCCTTCAGAGCGACTGATTCATCGTCCACTCGACCAGCTTCAAGGGAATCCTATACATCTATCGTAGCCGCCCCAGAGGCCTCCTCATTCGGAACGATCAGCACGGAGCCTGGCCCCCGTCGGTCAACCCCGAGCATTGCTTCAAATAGTTCTGCGGGGCGGACAAAAAGCCTAAAGAGTCAATTTAGTCTATTGAACAGGTCATCACGAGAATTCATGAGTGAAAAGGATCCACATGTTGAGCGCCTGCGAAAAACTACCAGCTACAACGACAGTCTACGACACAACGTCCCACGCAGCCGAGCAAGCTTGCGCTCATTGCATTCCATGGCAGAAGTCACAGAGGAGGCTCGTCCCGCGGACGTTAAGGAAGAGCCATACGAAGAGAAAGTCGCCAGCACTTCACCAACTAAAGATTATCACTCGTTCCACGGTACCCCAGATGCTAGCAATCCTGGCGGAATTGGAAGCGGTAGAATCATCCCAACTCGCGACTCTTCTCTGCGACATCGGCATAGCCAGTCGTCGAGCTCGAAAAAACATCGGTCTGCTCGTCATAGTCGATACTCTTCCATCACCAGCAAAGAGTTCAACACAGAAAATGGATCACCAGGAACGAGTAATGACGCAGAACAGGTGACCCACCGGATCCAAGAATTAAAAGACCAGCAACAGAAGATCAAGACCGAGTTGGAAGTGGAAAGCAGCCCTGAATACTCGACTAAGACGAGTCCGGTGAAGCAGGCAAGGGCTTCAAAGGTATCGCGCGTTCTAGGCTATGAGGTCGATGAGGCCATGCGAAATGGAGCAGGCCGCGATCTGCCATCTTTCAACGACAGTGCCCCTTCTCCAAACGTTATGACAGGGAAAAGTCGCACTGGGAGCCGGCTAGGAGCACCCCTTGCATCGAAGTCTACCCACCTACCATCGCAGTTGCCGAAGTCATCCTCGGAAAACCTGGATGCTGAAAGAGCTAGATATAGACGATCCCTCGAGCCAATCGCACCCACCACCCATCGCCGCACCCCGTCCGGTCATCTGTCCCATCTGTCAAATGGGCGTCCCTCGTACAGCACCGAACGACCATCCAGTGCGGATTCAATCGACCTTGCTGTTGACGACTACATCTTTTCGCCGAAGCTGACCCAGAGAGTGATCCACCCAACCACCGGCCGCTCCATCGCCTTCTCTGAAGTCGGTGATCCTAAAGGCCATGTTGTGCTTTGCTGTGTCGGCATGGGTCTCACTCGGTATCTGATGGCATTTTATGATGAGTTGGCTCGGACGCTTAATCTACGACTGGTGACACTGGATCGCCCTGGCGTTGGTGAGAGCGGTCCGCACCAGGGAGACGAACCGAGCACTCCTCTCAGCTGGCCCGGTAAGCAAGGCTGCCCGAGAGATTTTAATCCTGCGCTAATCAGTAATAGATGATGTTGCAATCGTTTGCAACCACCTTCGAGTGACCAAATTTTCTATTCTTGCCCATTCCGCCGGCGCAATCTATGCTCTTGCAACGGCTCTCCGAATTCCACAGCATATTCGTGGCCGCATTCATCTCTTAGCCCCATGGATTCCCCCATCTCAGTTGTCTACTATCGGTTCTAAGAAGGACCCCGCGCCAACCAACGCGGTCCCTTACTCCCAAAAGATTCTTCGCGCTCTTCCCACATCCCTTCTCAAAGTGGCCAATTCAAGCTTTATGAGTGCTACTAGTGCTAGCATCACCACTAGTCTACCCAAATCCCCACGACGGACCAAGCGCAAGGCTGGTTCCAAAGAAACTTCTAATGCAAATGCCATCCACCCAGTACCGCCTATACCTTCCGTTGAAAACAAGCTGCACACCCAGCGAGTGGATATTGTACCGAATATCAAGCCACCCGCCTCGACCACTCCTTCGTACAGAAAAAGTGACGCCACTCTCGCGTCTCGCGCAAAGTCTCCGGAAGACGAGGTCGAACGACAACGCGACTACGATACTCGTCTCACCTACAAGATCTGGGAGCTGGCGACCACCAACGCCAATCCGGCTGTTGATTTACTGATCTGCCTCGAGCGTCGTCAAACAATTGGGTTCCGCTACGTGGACATTACGCGATCAGTAGTGATCCATCATGGTAGCAAAGATCCTCGCGTTCCAGCGGAGAATGTCCAGTGGCTTGGAAAGACAATGCGCCGCTGCGAGGTCCGAATCCTCGAAGGCGAAGGCCACGGCCTCATGGCATCTGCTGGTGTCATGGGCAATGTCTTGACCGAGATCGCCAAGGAGTGGGAGGACTGGACCATCCTTGTTCAAGGTAAACGCCGAGCCACTGCCAGCCATGCTACACGGCCTGGACTTTCGATTCAAACTTGATCTCACCAGTCTGTTATCTTTCCCCCTTTATCCAATGTCTTTGACATACACTACACTTTCAGCCCTGGTGGCTTATCTTGCCCTAAAACTCACCAGCACTCTCATTTCCAAAGGCTAGACTGCAGCTGGTCTGCGGTTCCCACTATCTTACCTACACCCTTGAACTTCTATATCCTATCATTTATTCTTACCCCTTTCTTACCCGTCTACATACACCTACTGGTGCGAGGTTCATGCCCTCTCTATGATTTACTGTCGACATGGGTTTTGCCTTTTGAACAAAGGAGCCCGTCTGATTTAGCATAATACCCAGTCATGCCATATTCTAATCAATATTGATAATTCACCTTGACCTACATAGGAACAGTAAAAGTAAGAGTAAGACATATAAAACAAGCATATAGGTATGTTGTACATCATAGCTCCGCCAAGCATCAGCGCTCAGACGGGGCAAACCCGCAAATCAGGGATGACATGCCCTTGGCCCCTTGACCCCACTTCTCCTGACCTGTTTGGAGCTTTGGATCTTTTGATTGTTAGTTTTAAAAGATTCTGGATTCTGTGCAAAGTGCCGAATGTTCCCAATACTCTAAACTGTTAGCTCTGCCGGGAACGGAGGAATTCTTGGCTTCTGCAACACGTCACGTTCTCCTCTCCAAGTCACCTCCGACCTCACAACTTGGAACTTTTTGGATTCAGCTTTTTTCTGATACAAGCCACAAGCCAGACGGCTATAAGTGCAATTCGCCATGCCTTCTTCTCAACGGCGGCTTCGATTGATCCTCGTTGCGGTCATCGTGATTCTTTTCATGGTCTTTTACTACACTGTACGTCCCTATATTCTCCTCTTTCGCCCCGTTTCTTCAGATCTCTGATACGATGCAATTAAATCCACAGGGCGATGCAAGCAAAATCCAGAATCAAAAGTTCTATCGGTCAACCCTTAACGCAATGAACGCGAAAGAGCAAGCCAAACAGGCCAAGGCCCACGAGAGGATCCAGAATCAGGTGCATGCGCCCGGACAGAATGGCGCTGTGGGTGCGGGTGGAGGTGATAATGTGCCCATCGCTGAGGTCGACAAAGCTGCTGTTCCTCCTGCTACAGGGAATAAAGATACGGAGGAGATCCCGATTGCAGGACGGACGAAGATGACTGTTCCCAAGAAGCAGGATATGCCATCAGAGGCCCAGTCGGAGATCAAGAGTGAAGAGGAGAAGGAGCGTGAAGAAAACGCGAAGAGAGAGCGCGAGGAGAGAGAGAGAAAAGAAGCCGAGGCGACGACGGAGCTTAATACAATTCTTAAGCGGGCTCCAGGTATGTTTTCTTTCCCCCGTTTTCCATTTCTTGCCCGTAACCAAGACTAACCGCATCCAGTCATCGTTTTCTCCAAATCCTACTGCCCCTACAGCAAGAAAGCCAAGTTGATCTTGCTGGAGCACTACTCTATCGAGCCGAAACCGTTCGTGGTCGAATTGGACAAGCACCCGCTTGGACCGTATCTGCAGGCCCTGCTCGCACAGAGTACGGGGCGTCGCACTGTACCCAATGTGCTCGTGAGCGGGAAGAGTATAGGTGGTGGGGATGATATTGCGGCATTGGACCAGAGCGACGAGCTGGCTTCGACGCTGCGACAGATGGGCGGGAAATGGATCGTGGATGTGTCGCACCGGGAGGTTGAGAAATCACTGTGAGGTTAGTATTGTAAAACAAGTTTCGAGTTTTGATAGCCATAGCCCATCGCCCTGGCAGAAAATTAGGGGGGTATGGTTGTTGCAGCTTATTGCATTGTACATAGGAGCGAACTTGCTCTGGACCTCCAGGCTCCAGCTTAATATTTACATGTATCTCTACTTGCTATCCACTTAAATTAACGCCGGTGGAGCAAGTACTGGTACAAGGCACGATAAGGCGATAAGCTGATAAGGAGCCCTAACTGCGCTAAACCCAAAGTGGTCCTAAGCGACGCACAACCCCGTGACATCCAATTTCGCTCCACCACCAAGTCCATTCGAATTTTGAACCTCCCCGACATCGACAATTTACACCCCCGGCAACCACCAAAAGTCACGTCAAGATGCGGTACATTCACTCCGAGGAACGGCTGCCCATTCTGGACAATGGTGAGCGAATTTCTTTTTTTTTATCGGAGAATGGAGGACGCCGGTCGCACACAATACAACTTCTCTTTTGAGGGCACGAAATTCAACCCGGCCTAGCACGACACACGATCAACATACAGCACCAACGCAGCAGAAGCATGAGGGAATATTGTGTGGGATCGGCGACTTGCACACCTACCAGACAATTCTTGGTTTTGACGATTCAAAATATTGAATTTCACAAAAAGAAATGCCATCAACTAACCTCAATCTTTTTTTCGCTGTATAGTGAAGGTCCAGATTCGCTCCCGTATCGTGACTGTCGAGGGTCCCCGTGGCAAGCTCGTCAAGGATCTCTCCCACATTGCCGTCACCTTCGGCCGCCCCGAGCAGAACGTTATCTCCATCGAGCTGCACCACGGTGCCCGCAAGGGTGTTGCTACCCTCCGTACCGTCCGTACCATCATTAACAACCTGATGATCGGCGTTACCCGTGGCTTCAAGTACAAGATGCGTTACGTCTACGCTCACTTCCCCATCAACGTCAACATTGAGCCCAACCCAGAGACTGGCCGCTCTGTTGTGGAGATCCGGTATGGAAACCTGGAACCTGCGGTTTTTTTTCTCGATATGATTTCGGAAATATACTGTGAAGATCAATTGTGATGGAACTAGCGCTAACGGTTTGTTATCAGCAACTTCCTCGGTGAGAAGTACGTCCGCCGCATCGTTGCCCAGCCCGATGTCGATATTTCTCCCTCCGCCAACGTCAAGGATGAGCTCATCCTCACCGGTAACTCCCTCGAGGGTGTGTCCCAGTCCGCCGCCGACATCCAGCAGATCTGCCGTGTCCGTAACAAGGATATCCGTAAGGTGAGTTAACACAAACATAATTACTTTTACCGGGAGGACCGGAGTCTCTGAATTTATACTAATCATCTCCAGTTCTTGGATGGTCTTTACGTGTCGGAGAAGGGCAACATCATTGAAGAGTAAATGTGCCATTTGGGAATGTATGGGGTGTCCGGGAGAGGTTTCTTTAATTTCGCCTACTTGCATATAGGGAAGCAAAGCGAAATGTCAAAAACAAAACGACCCTTTTGAAATTCACTGATTCCCTTACGCGAATAACGTCTTTATATGTGGCATGTAGAAATGTGCGCCCGTGGCAATTCCATTACTTCATTACTTTAATACTATAAGTATTGATATATGTACTACATATATTTGTCACGGGACAGTTGTAATTGATGATCCGGGGGAATCTGGAGACGATCTGAGTAGCTTCAACTCTCCAGCCTCTAATCTCCAACACAATTCCTCAGACTAAGTCCAATTCACCCAATTCATCTCCATACCACAACTATCCTCAAAAACATATCACACCTTGATCGCCCAGTCTACTATTAAAATCCAATATCACTACCTTGACCTTGATCTCCAATTTCCCCGTGTAACGCGCGTGACGTTATAGCATGTGAAAGCGAATACCCGGGCCCGCATGTGCACATCTCCCTCCGCCAGCCACGACGCAGACATATCCCTCGAACCAAAAAAATGAGGTCCTGGTGGATCAGACTGTGGAAAATCGTTGGTGCGATCTGGAATATGGTGCTTGATGTTACTCAGTTTTGGAGAGACGTGAGTATTGTGCTCCAATCCCAATCCCAGTGTCTTGTATGCGGGGAGAGCTCGGAGCCTGAGATGGCAAAGACAAAAGACATGCAGGACATAGTCTTTGGTCTGATCTTGGGTTAATAAATGTTCCTCAGAAACTATTATCATGGTGGCATTCCAAATCTCCTCGAGATCGACTCTTTCATACGCTAGCCAACGCGCGGAGCTATGAGGAGTGGGAAGAAGCGGCGTTTGAGCTCGACGAGCTACAAAGTAAAGATCTATGGTATGGAATTAAACCGCATCAATTCAACCCAGCTCAAAACCCAATATACCAAACAACCATCTAACTACCTACGCAGGCGCCAAAACCCCGTGAGCCGACACTACGACTACCGACTAATTCTCGGCCGGCTCGAAGCACTGATGAGCGCGCGTGAGTCAGAAGACATCCTGACACTAGTAAACCTGCTCCGGTCCGGGCTAGTACGCAATCTGGGCAACATAACCAGTACGAAGCTATTCACGCATGCGTACGCAGGAACCAAGCTTCTAATCGACGACTATATCACGCAAGTAGCGCTGTCAATCCAGTACGTGACATCCGTGCCAGCAGTACCGATGCACCCGAGCGGGTTCGGCTCGCAAGCGAAGCTGGAACTGCTGCACGATACGCGGCAGGCATTTGGGCGGACGACTCTGCTACTGCAGGGCGGGTCTGCATTCGGGCTGTGTCACCTTGGTGTTGTGAAGGCGCTGCATTTGCAGGGTCTGTTACCGCGGATTATTAC
Source organism: Penicillium sclerotigenum (assembly GCA_928213465.1). Taxonomy (NCBI): domain Eukaryota; kingdom Fungi; phylum Ascomycota; class Eurotiomycetes; order Eurotiales; family Aspergillaceae; genus Penicillium; species Penicillium sclerotigenum. Next base: position 83,310 of record CAKMRK010000778.1, on the reverse strand, counting down.
GGGCACTGCCACTGGGGCGATGATTGCTGCGCTTGTGGGGATCCACTCTGAGGATGAGTTGTTGCCGCTGCTTGATGGAGAGGGGATCGATCTTTCTGCTTTTGAGAGGCGGAAGATGGTGAATGGTGGGGATGGGAGCACCTCTGACTCGAGTTGGGTTGGGACGATTTATCACAGGATGAGGAGGCTCCTGAGGAAGGGGTATTTGTTTGATGTTGGTGTTTTGGAGGAATGTGTTCGGGCTAATGTTGGGGATCTTACGTTTGAAGAGGCGTATGCGAGGTCGAAGCGCATTTTGAATATCACTGTTGCGACGACAGGGAAGAATGGAACGCCAAATCTGTTGAATTACTTGACTGCGCCGAATGTGGTATGCATTTCTCCTCTTCTCCTTGCCAGTGTCATTGATATCTAACACTATTTCCAGCTCATCTGGTCCGCAGCTGTAGCATCCAACGCCTCTTCCTCAGGCCTCTACTCACCAGTAACAATCTACTGCAAAGATGAAACAGGCACAATAGGCCCATGGCCACACACACAAGACGCAGTCTTTCGACCCTGGCGACACGTCCAATACAACGAAGGCGAATCCCCCCTTTCACGAATTTCGGAACTCTTCAACGTAAACCACTTCATCGTCTCCCAAGCTCGACCATACCTAGTTCCATTCCTGCGCTCAGAACTGAACCTCCTAGACCGACGCCAAACAGGCTGGAACAACCTCTCCCGCTCTGCAATGCGACTAATCATTGTCGAATTACGCCACCGGCTACGCCAACTCGACTACCTCGGGGTGTTGCCCGCCCCACTGAGCAGACTCCTCATCGATGAGACAATCCCCGGACCAAACCTAACTATCGTGCCAGATTTGTGTTTCTGGGATCTGAGGAAACTGTTCCAGAGTCCGACGAAAGACCGTGTCTCTGAGTGGGCGCTCAAGGGCGAGAGGGGGGTTTGGCCGGCGATTAGTGCGCTGAAGGTTCGGGAGGCGGTTGAGATTGAACTTGATAGGGGGTATCAGCTTGTTAGGCGGCGTAGACCAAGTGATGCTTCGGCTTCGGTGTCTGTACCGAAGCAGGTTAATGCTATGAATGAAGGTGTTCCTAGGCGTAGAAGAGGTGGGAGTGAGAATGAGGAGGGTATTCTGGCTGATCGGGAGTGAAGCGAAGTTAAAGTACGATGCAGAGCGACTCGTCTGCTCCGCTATTGTTCAAGAATATCATGTCATGATTCAGGAAGGACTCGAGTACTCCTACGTGACGACTGGGGTTGCCCGTGTCCTCCTCCGTGTTCCTTATGATGACCCTGGCACCCTATACTATCACTTTTGTGATCCCAATTCGGAAGTGGACCCAGAAGCCGAGAATGAATTCCAAGAGCCAAAGACTTCCATTGCCAGAGTGCTATGTCTATGCTTAATGGCATCCCGTTCATCTGTACATGACCATGAATGGAGACATCGTGCCCGCCAAAATCTTCAAATCTGGGGCTCCAGCTTTAGTCGCCCCAGTTCTAAAATCCCCAAAGACTCACAGCCTCCTCCCAGCTCCGATAGCACGTATCTGGAGTACACGAGTCCGGAATCCGGTTCGTCTTATGAACCGTCGTCGTCCCCACCGGCATATCCGCCGGAATCTCCAGCGGAAGGCCGCCAAGTGCCTACAAGACCCCGAGAAACCTGTGTGCCCTTAAATGACCGGCATCGCACACAGTCGCCAGACTCGTCAGGCTCCGACTCCAACCAAGCAATGGGACGCAAACGGGGCTTCAGCCAAGTCACATCTTCCCCATCTACCCGAGCAGCGGCTCGGAAGGAAGACGCTAGGCGATATCAAGATAGCCAGTCCCGACGCGATGCACAATTCTGTACCCAGCGGTGTCTCCTCGGGTTGCAGACCGGGGGTAACCTGGATAACGGCTGTCCAAACGTAGAGCTTCACCGTCGGGACCAAAGCAACCCCAAACATCCTATCACCTCGGATGATTTAGTACGTTTACTAAATGAACAACTGGACGACGTCATCGACCGATGCATACCGTTCGGAAGTTGTGGGTCATACGGTGCACCGTTCAAACTGACCTGCATCATGTATGGCTATACAGTCATCGGAAAGGGAACTACGTCGAACCTATGGAAACAAGTCTCTAGCGAAGCGCAGGTCTATCGAATTCTACGGAAAGCCCAAGGTTCAGCGGTACCTGTTTTCCTAGGTACAATCGATTTAGCTAAGATCTATTTTCTACACGGGGCTGGAGAGATTCGTCATATGCTAATTATGGGCTGGGGAGGAGAGAACACTGCGGATATGGAGATAGAGCCATGGCTTAGCCGGGAAATCCGGAGATCGACGAAGGAAATCAACGCGTTGGGGGTTGTTCATGATGATCTTCGATATGAGAATATTCTTTGGAATCATGAGCTTGGACGAGCGTTGATTATCGACTTTCACCGTGCGACTTTGCGGCCACTGAAGCGATCACGACGACCTGAGAAAAGGAAGTTGTCGAGATCAAAGTCGGGTGTAAAGCGTTTGCGTTTGAAAGACGAAGACTGATTCTTTCTTTTATTTGCGAAGATACCCATTTGACGTGGCAAATCTATCTACATGGCGCTCAGCAGAAGGTGGACATACTGTGAATATACAAGATTGTAAGATAGGGAAAGTTGGAAAGTGAAGGGGTTGATAGCTTTTGATTGTTAATATCAATGTTTCTTCTATATCTCGAACATCATAGCCGGAAATCGAGTTTATATACATCTTATATCTTGTAAGAACTGCTCCTGGATTGTTAGAGGAGTGCTTCTTTTATGGATGGTGTCCTTGGTCTTGTTTCACTACTATATATGTAGCTATAAGGTAACTAACCAGTGAAGAACATGAAGATGGATAGGATGGAGTCTTTCTTCATGAAAAGGGTTTATCAGCGAGACCTTGGAGGAGACGATGTCAGGATGGGGTTGAACAACATTATGACAAGGATGCTCTTAGCTACAGTTGAACTACCGTAGCAACATATCAGGGGTTTGGGGACCAGTATCACCATGTCTTGACTGACAAGAATGGATTGGGGTTATTAAAACAGTCTCAATTCCATACTGAATGAGGGTGAACTGCAATTCTCAACCAAACTATTTAGGGCTATACCTCGATGGCTCATATAACCCAGCTATTATATATAGACCCTCAATGAATAGCATCCGACTCAGGCGGACCTTTATAATCTATAGATTGTCAGCATAAAAAGCAATCCTCAGCAACCAAGCTCCGTCCAAAACACTTACATTTCCTCGCATAGACCACATACCAAACCGCCGAAATAGCCATAAACCCAACAAAAACAACCGAAGCATAATTCATCGACACAGCCGTAACCGGCAAGACAGTGGGCATACTAAACAGCACCAACTCAAACGCAATCCAAACCAACGCAACAACATTAACCAACCTCCCAACAATCGCACCACAATTCCACGGCGCCTTAGCAACCTCCTCACGGCCATGCCACAAACTCAAAAAGATAGGAATAGCATAAGCCGCCGCGAGGGCAATAACACCCACCGAAACGAACGCGGTAAATGCACTCGAACTCCCGAGGTTAATCAACCCCAGCAACATCTGAATCCCCGTCAACAAGACCAACGCCCAAACAGGCACGCCCCAGCGCTCGTCGACATGCGCCCACACGCTCGCCAACGGCACGGCGTCATCACGGGCCACCGCCCAGGTAGCGCGGGATGCAGCGACTGTGATGCTAATGGAGCAGAAAACCGTTATGACCAGGACGAGGGAGACGAGGCCGAGACCTGCGGCGGGGGAACCCATTACGCGAGCCAGGATGTAAGGGAGGGCCTGGCCAGCGGGGGCGGTGATGATATCCTGGAGTGGGGGTAGGGTTGCGCAGATGGGGAGGATGAAGAATAGGCCGGCTGTGCCGCCGACGGGGATGGAGAGGGCTATTGCGCGGGGCAGCTTCACTGCTGGGTGAGTGCATTCTTCAGCCATTGAGGTGATCATTCCGATTGCGGAGAAGGTGTATGCTGCTGGGAGGAGGCCGATGAAGAAGGTGAAGTTTCCCCAGCCTGCGAAGGATTTGTCGTAGTGGGCTAGGGTGTATGCTGGCGAATGGCGGCCGGTATCTGCCTTGACGGAGAGGGCGATTAGGATGATTAGGATTGTGAGGAGGGTCCATGATGCGCAGAGGGTGTCGACTAGTGGGAGGTGTTTATTTGCGCCGATGCAGATTGCCAGGGAGGCGAGGCAGACTGCGTAGAAGATTAGGAGGAGTTGCCAGGTCGATGCTGACCAGTCTGGATGGTAGAGGGAGACTGTTGCTGAGAGCATGGAGGCGAAGCCGAAGTTTACGGAGAGGGTTATGGTCCAGTTTCCGATGAGCCAGATCCAAGCGTTGATGAAGGAGAGGGTTGTTTTGTTGCCGCGGGAGAGTTGGAAGGTCCAGTAGTAGGGGCCTGCGGAGGTTGGGTAGCGCGAGGCGAGCTCGGCGAGGGAGAGAGCGATGCATTGGTCAAGGACGCAGACGAATATCCAGCCTATGAAGATTGAGAGGGGGCCGCCGCCGTAGATGGCGGAGAGGAGGGCTGAACCTTCACCGTAGGGGATAGCCGCTATGGCGAGGGTTTGGAAGAGGAGGGTTAGAACTGAGCGGTTGCGGTGTAGTTCTTGTTTGTAACCTAGACGATCTAGATCGATGTTCTCAATTGTGCCCTTTTCATGGTCTTGGGGGGAGGGAGGTGAAGGAGTAATTTCCTTCTCGTGGCCCATGATGGCGGTAGCAGATCAATAGTGATAAGAGATGGGGGTCAGCAGACTTTGTCTGTAACGGGATAGTAGTGAGGTATATAAAATAGTTCAATAGTTCCCTCCAAGCTATTGGGATGATTGAAAGGAGGAGGGATATATACCCCGATTATATGAAGTGCAGAGTCAACATGTAACCCAATAATTTACAGAGGTGCAGCGAATAGCATTTCCCCTGTCGTATAACACGCCACCAAAGTAGATATGTAAACAATACATTGCGAAAGAGGAAGAGTCTCACATTCTGCAATGATAAAGATAACCGCGGGTTTGTAGTGAAGTTCCAAGGGTGTAGGCTAGGGCTAAAGGGAGTTAGGGAGTTAGGGAGTTTCCGGGGACATCATTAACCTATTAACTTACTTCAAAAAAGGAGAGTGGACAATAAAGAAGACCCATGTGAAAGTATATAAAAGGAAGACAAGATAAGAGAAACCTTGACGCCAGACCTAACCCTAAAAAGCAAGTAAATCCATGCGAGGGGAAGTAGTCCGCATTTGATCTGCGAGATTGGCTTCTGTTGAGTTATGATAGGATAGGATATACCTGGATAAAACATGGAAAAGAGAAATGCATGATGATTTTAGATTAAAAGAAAAAAAAATGAGGTATCAAAAGAGCATGAAAAACAAACAACAGACACCCCCTGAAATCTCGATAAACATCGAACATTACAAACGACAGCAGATATGGCACCTAGGTATATACACGAAAACCCCTTACATGGAAAGAAAAAACAGTTACTGCGCTGTCGACGGCCGGCCCTGGGACCTGCGCGAGTGTAAACTAAGCCGGTGACCGGTAGACGGGGGACCCTCGGTAGCAAACAAGGGTGGGATACTAAATCCATATCCCTCGGTAGTAGCGCTACGATTCTGAGGATCGATCTCAACACGGATAGAAACGTCAAGTCCGCCATACATGGTGCTCGCACAGGTGAGCCCGTCAGCGGCGCTGTGCGTCGTTCCAGCATTGACTTCGCCCTTGTGCAGTGGTGAGTGGCCGTCCTTAGGAAGACGCTCCAGTTTTGCGGAACTAGATTCGAGGACACCGGGGTTACTAGGGCTTGGGGCGATAACCTCGGTGAGAATGGCGTAGTTGCGGGATGGCATAGTGACCTTATTCCAGGCGGCGCTCTTCTCCCAGCCGCCGGGCTGTTCGTTGAAGAAAGGCATGAGGGTCTCGTCGCAGTCACGGTCGAGGTGGTGAATTTTGTTTCTGCGGGCGAGGAGGTTGGCGACGGCCTGGGGTGGGGGCTTATTTGTGATAGCGCTGCTGACGATGTTGACGATGAAACGGTGGTCATTCTCGCCTGCGAGGTTGAGTTTCGGGTTCGAGTAGAAGCGGCCGATAGCAGCAAGGTGGACGTCGCCGCCGAGGATGGTTACGCGTACGCTGTGGCTGCGGGCGAACTCTTGTAGGCGGTGGACCAGCAACTTGCGCTCGTGCTTGTGCTGGCGCGCGGTGTAGTGGTCATCCAGGTCGTCAAGGAGATCGACTTGGCCGTCGAATTCATTGAAGAGACCGCCTGCCACGCCGAAGCGCTTGTTCAACAGTCGGATCGGCGCGATCAGGGGGGATGTGAGGATGTTCTCAAGCCATGCGAGACGTGGGTATGCGATTGGCACACCTAGCAATACCACCAGGTGCTTGATGTCGCCGCCGGCGTCGACGATCTCGCGCTGCAACCGGTCGAAGATCAAATCGTAGGTGTCCTCGTAGTTGACCTGGTGGCGGGTGCGTTCTGTGCGGGCATCCAGACCCACAAAGGCAATGCGTTTGCCGAAACGCATGTAGATACTTCGGCTGCGCTCTTCCACGTACGGACCGGGCCGTTTGCCGATGATCCAACTGTCGTCTTCAACCTGGTTCTCCAGAACGTAGGTGTTCTCCACCTGACGCGGGTCAACACCGGAAGTGCCATTGACGGCGTGCATAGTCTGCGGGGAATCGGTAGTGAAAGTCGACTTGGGAGGAGCAATGTGGTGCTGGAAGAGACAGTAATATTTGAAAGCGACACCGCCGATACCGCGGAAGACAGCACACTTCATGAAGTGATCCGTGTATGAGCCAAAACCATCAATGATATCATGATCATCCCAGATATTGACCTGGGGTATGCGTCCATTGGCAGTGCGGAATGGCTCAGTGTTGTACCAGCGGACATAGTTGGCATAGTAGTAGTCGTCGCAATCAGCACGCATCTTGTTATTGAAGTCATGGTTGCGCCTCTTGTGCGGGTTCGTAATCGCAGTCCAAGGCTTGAGCGGGCCATCCACACGAATACCATCGTTGTAGATTTGGTCACCGCCGCCAACCATAACGTGGAATGGCCTCTCGCGATGCATCCTCATCACATCGTTCCACAGGTTCGGCCCCACCCAGGCGTTCATGTCCGTGCCGACGGAAAAGCCGTTGCACGAGTGGAACATAATGCGCATGGACTGCTCTTCTGCAGGAACGACGAATTCCCACGGTGTCTGGACCTGGGCCCCGGACTCGTTGTACAGGCCAGGGATGTCATACGCCCAGCGCGCCTCGAATGCCGCCACTGGTACGGCTAACGAGAATCGCCAGAACGCCTTGAGGGGATCCTCATAGAGCTTAAGGCCGTCAATTGTTTGGCTTGTTGAGGCCCTGCTCTCGCCGTTCTGGGCTCCGATATCAACGGCGCCCACCTGGCGCAGGTGCAGCCGGGGCTGCTCCTGTGTTGGCTTTGTGACGATCAAGACACTGCCGTGCCAGGTAGTGGTAGCTTCGTAGTGCATGTTCTTGAGGTTGATCAGGGGACCTGAGATGAGCTCAAAGCGATCGTTCGAGCCGCGCGTAATCTGTTGTCCTGTCTCTCCATTTTGAGGCATCCCTGCGATTCCAAACATGTTTGGTTAGTTTGCGCGACATTTAGATCTAGAGGTGAGTTTCCTATACCGTTGATGGGCTGCGCACTGTACTGGGCCATAATAAGGGCAATTGGTATGATTCAGGGATATCGCCTGGGTGTGGAGGAGAAAATTAAGAGCCCTGAACTCGAGTCGCAGTGGCACGGGTTATTAGAACAATAATTGAGCGAGAATGGGGTAGGTACGAAAGGAAAAATTTAGGCAGACTCGAATGTGATAGGGCTACAGGGCTGAAAGAAAAAAACAAGAAACGAAGTGAGATTGGGGACCTGCGGATCTGTACCTTTGGGGCCCGCTGCCTTGGCAATAAAGGAGGTTACAGCTCAACTGCGACCGAACAGCTCTGACGCTGCCAAGACTTTCCGACGAAAATCTGGCCAATGGGAGGGAAGATGATAGCAGCCACAACCCGGTCTAGCCACGTAGCGCCACATAAGTTGTTTCGGGCTATTCCTGATTGGGTCACAAAGGGTGGCGGTGCATTCTTAGCTTCGATCAGGGTGGAGTTTGTTGATTTTCATGATTTTGTTGGTTTTCAATGATTTTGTTGATTTACATGTTTTGGGCACTTATGCATGTCCACCACGATCATGGCCTTCCGTAGAAGTCCCGGAATAATGCACAGGCTTTTTTATGCACATTATATTCTTCCCTGCCTCGGTATTCCGCTCAACGAGCCTGATCTGCATGTGGAAGCCCTATATTGTATTCAACTAATTAGTTATTACATGGTAAACTATGGACTATCTTGAAAAATCTTGAAAAAATCTTGAAAATTGGGTATTTGAAAATTTCGAAAAAAAAATAATCGATGAATCGCTGGATCAAAACATCCCCATACACAAGACCCGCTCGCGCTGGAAGACAGAACAAAAGCAAAGAATAAACATAGCACTCACCAAGACCCGCATCTGTAGCTTCGACCACGACCACCGAGACGAGTGGCCTGGAACAATCTTCACGGGACGAGACGCCTTATCCTGTTGGGTAGTAGTCTCCTTAGGCTCGTCTCGCGGCACGAGCATATTCTGTCCATGGAACAAACCGGAAGTCACAACCTTCCTCAACTGCTTCTGACGATACTGCTGGATATCAAGCCCATCACGAATAGCAAACCAAGCATCTCGGGAGCCCGCCCCAAGTATATCCCGCAGTTCATCCTGGATAGGCATATAAATCCCACGAAGCTCATAAGACTCCTCAGATATGAGGTCAGCGAAGTCATCCACAAACTGCAAGAACTGCACAGCAACCACCATATCCAAGCCAGCTTGGAACCCGCGTGTAGTCAGACCATAGTGGTGCAGGACACCGATCTCCAGGATCTCAATCCGACGCCGCACAGTATGGCGAATAATTGCCAGGAAACGCTCAAAGTGAACATCAATAACAAGCTTGCCCTGGTTCCAGACCTGCCAGAGATCCGTGTAGTTCTCAATCGGGGCCGCGGGATCGAAGAAGTAACCCTGAAAGCGGTCGCACTTTAGATCGTAGCCCAGCACCAGCCTGGCGTTGCTAGATTCTTTTTGTATGTTGGGGATAGGGAGGCAGACAAAGACTACTATGGGATTTGTACCGGCTGGGATGTTGTCAACCTCCAGCTTGTCGTGTAGGATGACTTGTCTGAAGCCGGTGGTCTCTAGGAGGTAGCACTCTTCCTCACGACGGAGCTTGTCGCGGCCGCTTTCAATGTGTGAGAGGTAGATGTGGTAGTCGAGCACGCCCCAGGGATGGCGCATATGGCGGTTTGAAGGAGATGCGAAGGATAATTCATCGGGTTGGGAGCCCGTAGGATTGGGGTCGGGGTCAGAATCCTTGGGAGGATTAGGGTTAGTGGATCCAGAGGATCTTCTCCACTTAAGGGGATGAATGCGGGCCATATCATTGGTGATGTTGGGGAGCTGGGGGCTCTGCATAGCCGTTAGAAAGTTAAGTCTTAGGTGTTTTTGGTTGTGATAGTAATGTCTGCTCTTCGGTCGTATACGTTGACGAAGGACTGGATGCGATACTCACGGTGCTTAGGACAATCTACAATGATGGTTGTGTTTGGTGCGAGAAACTTTTCGCAGAGGACGGAGGCAATCTCCTTGATGGAATGATAAATGGTGAAGAGTAGGCACAGAAGTAGGATAAAGCTCTTGAGCTCGAGGCGTGCAGAGAGGATATGGGAGAAGAGTTCTGTGAAGAACTGTGTACTTCCTTCTTTGTAGATGAAGTAATAAACGATGTCAAATAGGTAGAAAGCGATCGATGCCTGAATCACCTGCACGATACAATGCACAAGTACTAAGGTGAGAGATCCAAAGCACAGGATGACTCCAAAGCAGAGGAAAAACAATATCCAGTTAAGATGTGTAGAAAGGTACTGGAAGGAGAAATTAGCAAATGCCATGAGAAGTGCTCACAACAGATGGGTCAGCTTACAAGATAGAATGATGTTTCTGTGCAATGTGTTGATGAATGAGGTTGTTGGGTTTAAATAGTCAATTGAATTGTGCTTGTGCTGGTGTTTGTGTTTGTGTTTGTGCTTGTCCTTGTGCTTGTCCTTGTGCTTGTCCTTGTGCTTGTCCTTGTCCTTGTCCTTGTCCTTGTGCTTGTGCTTGTCCTTGTGCTTGGATATGTTGGTTTGCTGTGTTGAGATGAGATTCTATCCCAAGTCGTGGAGCCGAGGTTACCTTTTGTATTTTGGGATGAAACGACCCTGGACAACTATAGCCTCTTGAAAGAAATTGATAACACAAAGACGTTCTAAAGATGTTTGTCTGGAGCCCTCTGAAGAGAGTTTCATTCGAGATTTGACAATAGAAGATACAAAGAGCACAAAGGCCATTCGCCGACAAAGTTGTTGTCTGAAGGGTCCGTTATATTTAGGACAATTCTGTGTTAGAGATTGCTATTGTTTCATCAGTTGATTGTATTAGAACAAAGAATACAGAACAACTTTGGCTCTTTTGCATGTAGATATAGACTCGGTCCGGAGTGTAGACTCGATCAAAGACAGGACAAGGACATTCTGGACAAGGACATTCTGGCACGAATGAGTCTTTGTCTCCTCCCAACGGTGATTTTATTCTTTCTGGATGTTCACAACATAAGAAACATTGTCCCTCAGCCTGGCGTGGGCCATCACTTAGCAAAGTTTTCCACAGAGAAGAACGTCATATAAACAAAGGCCAAGTCTCACCAATTCCCATTCAATCCACTAATCTATCTGAACAGATATGGGGCAGGACAGTGTATTCATCATACGCGCTGATTATTTCGAGGGGTTTGACGATGAAGCCTGGGTCAACATAGGCTGTCAGCCGTTGGAGGATCCGGACAACGAGGACGCTGACTGGGTCACTGTAGTGATTCCTGAAGAAATGCAATACACCCATAGTGATGAGGATATCATGATGTATGCACTTCATCACATCCGAACTAGGCGAGCCATGGTGAGCGAAGTGGCATTGCATAATATGGGAATGAGTTGTATTTCGATTCCAATCCCGGTCAGTGCTGCTGACACGGCAACAATCTTGATTCGCGCCGAGAACGATGGGAATAAGTGGCTCGAGTATATTCGTAATGGAATGGCTATTCTTGACCGAGAAGTGATCTTTGGGCGTCCGTAACCTGTGGGTTGTCTAGGTAGAGAGAGGTCGATTGGGTTATATTGGCGATACCGATACTAGGGAGATGGTTAAGTTGTGAGAAATGGGTAGTTCGATAGTCCGGTGGAATCCGAGAATTATATCAAGGTGGAAATATTAAATCTTTTCAAGATGCTAAATAGTTTTATTGAAGTAACCGGTAGTGAGGTGATCACATACTGCATCAGGTTTTATTTCGTTATGTGACGTTCTAAAGCTACAAGAAAAGGGGTGGTTATAAGTTGAATATTGACCTTTATGATTAAGCTATTGTCAATTCCTAGTAAGCATTGGAGTATTCACATCTAGATCTTTTAGGATTAGAGACGTAGGTAGATGGCTCTAAGATTGGAATATACACTTATCCATCTTCTTGGTGTCCTGTAGAAATTGATAATCCAAATACATTTCAATATAGCTCAAATTAGGTGACTAGTCAAGATACAGATGCAGATGAAGCCATGAATATTTGCCGAGGTATATGGTCCAATAAACATATTTAGGGTAGAACTATTCATAGTACAAAGAGATCTCTACCAAAGACTAAAACTATTGGAATGAACAAAGCTATTGTGGTAGAGAAAGGTCTTTGATATTTCCTATATTTCCTATATTTCCTATATTTCCTATATTTCCTATATTTCCTATATTTCCTATATTTCCTATATTTCCTATATAGTAAGTAATCCAGGTAGATCACACCACAACTGTCATTTTATAAACTCGGTATCCTCACCTCGAAAAAGCATTCGCATTCTTCCATCATCAAGCAACCCACCAAGGGCACACCTAACAAAAGCAGTGAGTCTTCCCACTCCGCTCAAACCCGCTAACCACCAAGATGTCAAGCAAGTTCCAGCCAAGTGTGTATAAGAGCATGAACGGGCAATATTTCGCCGAGCCTGCCGGTGATCGAAGCGACTACTACTGGGTCACCGTATGGTTCTCTGAAAACATCGATCACCGTGGAATCCCAGATTCAGAGATCATGCTGTATGTAAAGAATATGATCGGAAAGGGCCGCTTCACGATAGATGATCAATCAATGCATGGTTTAGGGAAGAAGTGTCTCTCGATCCCTATAAAGCGCGATCCAGAAACCCCACTGCCTAAGTCGTATACACCGGATCCTACGCATCCTGATCTTCTTCTTGCACAAAATCTCGCGGCGTATTGGAAAGATCAGATTGCATTTAAGAAAGTTACTCTAGATCAACGGATGATTTTCGTTGAGACTCGTCGTAAGTCGATGAAGTTGGAAGATATGTTGGATGTTGGAGTTACGCTGATGGATCCCTGGCGTATTTAGATTGTTCTTTTGTCTGTGGTTTATACTTTGGAGTCGAATGTCTCAGGTTTATTTGGATGTTATATCTTGTTTAAATATTCCATTCTTTTTTAAAAAATGTCTTTTGTAAGGGTAGAATTTCTATAAACACACTTGTTGCTTGACAGCCGTCACGAAGAGAAGCGAAATGTATGACACGCAAGATGGATAGATGACTGTCTAAGCTAGAAATCAAAGAGCTGAGAGAATTTCCAAACAATGTTACTCCTTATTAAAGGGCTGATCATTCTACTTGGAAGTATACAGCGTTCTGGCAATAGTAGGGTGGCATTTAACTACATTGACATGATACTTGTGACATGATACTTGCAAGTCTTCTTCAGAATCTTGTCCTAACTGAACCCTACGGTTATAATCAAAGCGTAAAGTCTCTGTTAATGTGAGTAAATGTAATACTTGAATGGGCAGTAACGACAGAAGACTCAGGTAGATAATAAACATAGAACATCTAGCTAAACAAAGAGTATAGAGAGAATGGGATGCTTTTTAAAAGAGAAGAGAAAGGTATTATCACCTTGAAAGGAATTTATGCTCTCATTGTTCGCACCAGCTTACCAGAATAGACAGCATGTCCCTCAGTATATAAGCCCTCGTCCTCGCCTCGAGTCTATCCCACCAGGATCACCTCGAAACCCATTTCTCAACACAAAGCAAGAAGCAGCTTACCCTAGAGCATATCGTATATCTACACACTCCAACCACCACAATGCCTTTCTTTCAAGCAAGTATATTCCAGTCTAGCCAGTTCGAGCACGGCCACCGATTCCATTTCAAGGACCCCCACAACAGCCAGCCAGGTTGGATCTGGGGTAATGTGACTCTCCCAGACACCATGGGCATTGGAACCAGTGACAAGGAGATTATAGTGCACATATGTGACACCATCGCAGCGGGCTTAGTTGCTTGGAGCGATACTGCCCAGCATGGGTTGGGGAAGTACTGCGTCTCGTTCCCGATCAAGTTGGAAACACCCCATCAAGATTTAAAGAGGTTGATGATTCAGGTGGAGTACGCTGCACTGTGGTGGGTGAATTTCATCTGCGTAGGGTCTGTTTCTATTGACAAGCACATGCTTTTCCGGGACTGTCAGCCGCCCTCGTATCCTGAGGATCGGTTATTGGATGTGCCTTTGCATTGGGACAAGCCTGAGTACACGATTCCGAATCCGTGGTCTGCCGTTACTGTGCTGTCGTAGACATGGGGGATTAGAGCGAGGTGGGACCTGGGAAGATGGCTGGGGTATTTGATTTATTTTTTTTCCTCTGGGACGTTTGATAGATTGATATATATCAGATATTTTGAGTGGAACAATGAGAGAGAAAAACATGGTAATCTAAGTAAACGAGTAGTAGGGGAGGCTAGAATTTGCCGAAGTAACGCCAGTATGATACAATTAGAAACCACAAATAGGTTGCCAGGTCTTTATGAGACTTTAGATCCACCTTAATTGTCTCGCCTTTCTCTCACGCTCTTTCCTTTTTTGCATGAGGGTATATCCGCATCCGGCACCGGTCATATACCCACCTAGATGGGCAGCGTGGTCCATCTTGGTCAGCCGGGAGAGGGGCCAAGCGCGGAAGAAGACCGCGGGAGCGACCAAGCTGAAGACCTCGGTGCCGACCAGGCAGGCAAGAAAGACCCAGCCGTAAGTCCAAATCTGCTCTTGAAGTCCCTGGGGAAGAATCCACATGGTGAGTTTGTCACTAGGAAAGGTCAGCATAGGTGCCATATATAACAACAGACGGGGAGGATGATGGGGAACAAACTTGAAGTGAGACATGCACCATGCGGCGACGATACCGCTGGTTGCGGCACTGGCTCCAAGGGAGGTCATGCCAAGGCGGCCGAGAATGACACTGCGTGTCAATGAGAAGACAGATCCCATGACACCGGAAGCGAAGTAGATGGCCAAAAAGTTTCCACGGCCAATTTCATCGTGGACTGTAGAGCAGGAACGAGTTAGAACCCATATTTTCGAAGTGCTTCTGCTAGCCACAATACATACCTCTGGTTCCCATAAGCCCCAGGACCATCATATTAGTTCCAAGATGTCTCCATGTCTGATGACTGAATGTGCTTCCAATCATACCCAGTGAGCTAGGATAGAAGGGAACAATCACGAAGTAACGGTTGAGCAGTTTCCACGCGGGGGGTACATATTTCCATAGCAAAGTGACTGTTACATTAGCTGCCACAATGGCGCCCACAGTAGCCACAGCAGGCGGCACATCCGGCATGATGCGGTCCTTTCTTACTGGGAACTCATATTTCTGGGCAAAGGTATAGCAAAGGGCAAGAACCACGATCGAGAACAGAAGCGGAGCGAGCAGACGCTGAGACTGCGAGTTCAAATATGGTTAACAACCGAACAATTCCACAGATTGAACCATCCTTACATTGGTGATGTTCATCGATTCAGGACTGTCGTTAGTAGCGGCAATATGATGCTTCTGGACCCAAGCGAGATAAGGCCTCTCGATAGGATCCGCACGGGGACGAGCTAAAACCGTCAACACCGATACCAATCACCCAAACTCGAAATCGTAGTATACATACCTTCAGTGAGCGCAGCCTCCTGGTACTGCTGCAGGGAAGTGTTGTTCCCAAACTGGCGCTTCAAACGTTCGTGTTCTTCTTTCTCGCCATCGAGCCACTCCTGCCTTTTCCGTTCCTGTTCAGCCAACAAGCGTTTCTCATTCCTTTCGCGAGCCTCTTTCAAGACACTCTTGCCGTAAGGAGAGCCCTCCTCACCGAGCTCGGCGTCATAAGAACCGCTCTGTGGCTTATACAAGCCTAGCTTCTCAGCGCGGCGCACGAGCTTCTCTTCCGCTGCGCGGTCCTCACGCTCAATGCGGGCGAAGATGGCAGCATCCTCATCGACGGGGTACTTATCACGGAGCCATTCCAAAGCAATATCAACCTGCTGCTTGGTGACAGCGCGGGCAATGTCAATTGGCAAGTCCGCATCGAGCGTGCCGGTCAGACGGTGGCCGTGCAGGACGGCCAGAATACGGTTTCCTAGCTTCGTGTTGAACTTGGCGGGGCCAAAGATGGCTTTAATCTCGGCATCGGAGAAGGGCTTTTGGCGAGGGGGAAACTCCGAGGGATCCGATTTAGGCTTAGGCTTTGGAGATGCGGCGGATGTACGTTTGAAGCGGCGGGGGGTAGAGACCGGGCTGAATATTTGTGGGGATATCGGGATTGGTGTTGGTCGAGACGGGCGAGAGGATATTTGGGATAGAAGATTCGGGATTGGCAGCATGGATTGGCGCGATGTGCTGTACATGCGCCATGGGGTAATGCGGAGATCGCGAGTGACAGACTGGAATGTTACTGGCAGCACTGAGGTGCGGAGCCCTGGGCATGGGGCCCGCCATACGGCCCAGACCGCATTGCTCATATCCTGTAACTGGAGAGCGAGCGCTCGGACAGGACCAGATATAGGGTGGTGGTTGATTGTTCGGAGATCTTTTTGGCGGCATCAATTGACCGCACGGCTGCAGAGTTGTTCCGAGACCGCGGTTGCAGGTACAAAGCGAGAAGATAAAGATATGATAGGAATTGTTTAAATACGCTTTACTCTTTAATATATATCATTGGCTTGGATTATAGCATCAGAATTTCTACCCATCCCTAATCCACCAATAAATCAAAACCAAGCTTCCACATTTTCCCACATCTCCGACATTCGATCTATAACCCCACGTGATGATAACACGATAACGACAATCCAAACAGCTTTGGAGATCAGCCCGCATTGATCCCATCTCTACTTTCTACCCCTCACAAAATAAACCTCAAAATGTCAACTGAATCCCTCCCCATAACCCCAGAAGCCTTTACTGAAGCAATCAAAGAGCTGCCCCTCGCAGTTCTCTACAGCAAAGTCTCTGAGCTTACAAACTCTATTGCGCACCTGCACCGCTCGAATGCCGAGCTCCGCGCATTCTTAACAGAAAGCAATGACTCGGAAGAAGAAAAGAAGGAGCTGGAGGGGTACGTCACCGAAAACGAGGGTGTGGCAGTATCCATGAATGAGCGGATCTCGTTACTGAAGACCGAGGTCGAGAATCGTGGACAACCTTGGATTGAGCTTGATGAGCTTAATATCGACAAGGGACAGGATGCTTTGACAGACGTGCCAGTGACGAATGGAATTGAGGCTGGGACTGGAACTAGGGCTGGGGCTGGGACTGGGACTGGGACTGAGGCCAGTGCAGGACAGGAGCCCAATGATCGGGAGGATGAGGATGGGGTCTATCTGTGACCAATTCGGTGGGTCATCTACGCGCAGCCGGCTTCTTTAAGGTGGCTCAGACTGCTCGAATCTTCAAAAGCATTCTCACCAGTGCGTCAGTGGCTCTTGATCACTGTTATTTGCGGGCGCTTTACTGCATTTGCGTGTGGGTCGAAGATCAACCTAAGTCAATTGGCCATGTTTCATAGCACGCATACTTCACAGTACGATCTACACGCCTGGATCATAACAATTAAGGGACGGTCATCCCGACGAATGACTACCCTACAAGCCTTAGGAACTGCTCACGTTTTCTGCGGCCCTAGGCACACGCGAGTCACCATGTCCAGATAAAACGGAATGTAGTTAGTGGATCATTTACAACCCCAAGTCTCATTATGGGATTATGATCAGATGAATGTATTGCGACGAGTAAATAAAAAAACATGCAAGGACCAGCTGACGCTGGATGAAGACATGCAAGATCGTCAAGTAGAATAATTCACAGCGCATGCTAAATGCTCAATCAAAGCCCTGGCTCTGTTTCATATCATCGCAAACTCGCCCATTTTTTTTTGAAATGGCAGGAGAAGAAAGCAGAATACTAACAAAGACAGCGCGGTCCAACGCCAGGTTAGCGGACATGTCATGGTCGTCAATGTAAAAACAAAAAGGAGCAACTCCAGACCAGTGGAGCTTAAGTGGCAGCCTGCTGGGCCCAGTGGCCGCCGTTGAGCGCCTCCGGGGGAACCCGCTGCTGCTTGATAAACAACTCAATCAAGGGCTGCATGGGCTCCATCTCCTTGTCGGACACAAGCCCATAGTACTTTGAAACAGTGACGAAGTGAACGAAGCACATGTTGAGGACATCGTGCTTGTTAATGTGCCAAAAGGGATTAAGCCAGTGAGCGTGGTACAAATGGGCGTAGCAGCGGAACATCTGCTTCATGATACCCTGGCAGTCCTTGTAGAAGGTTTGGGGGAAGCCACTGGACTTGCCGATCCAGTCATCTGGGTTGGTGGGGTCGGAGGGAGTTGTCGATGCGCCGTTGGCCTCTTTGATGGAAGATGTCTCGGGAGTGCCATTGACTTTTTCAGTAGGGAACATAACAGGGTCGTGGATCTTACTGACGATCCATTTCTCGACGCGGTTGATGAACTTTGGGGCGGAGATTTTGGCGGCGCGGCCGTCAACAAGCCAAGTATAGGTCAGCCTTTTTGAATCGTTAGCTCGGTTCATAATTTACCCTGCCATACTCCACATACCGTCCAGCGGACATTGTTGGACAAGTGTTTTCATTGCAAATAGGTAGGCCAGTCACACTATTCACCTCCTGGATGACCTGAAGCATGCCGTGGAGTAGACGATATTGTTCAACAACTAAAGCAGAAACACATTAGCATTCCCGCTCTCAAGATAAGCTTCCACATTGCTTACTCTGGTGAGCCAGCCACTCGCCCAGCTCCACATTCTTCGGGCAAGCACAGAGGGTCAAGAAGTTGCCCCTCACATTCAGCGGGGCATACTTCTCCTGGAAGAAGTATTTGGGTCCCTCGGGGTCGTTCGCTTGAGTCTCCAGTGACAGACTGCTGGAAATCGAGGGCGAACTCGACATGGTAGCTTGATGCTGGGGAGTAGAGGCCTGTGCTGGGCTTTTGGGGGGATTGTTGCTCTTATTGTTTCCTCCCCGGCCAAATCCTTGGCGACTATATTCCAAGACAGAGTTAGCAGGCGATCGTGGCGAGGTATAGCTATTTGAGAATGAAATGGGAATATATTGAAGACATAAGAGTAGATGTGAACGACGGGAGGCAACAGGAAAGATATTAGACTTTAAGGAATAGAATGCTCCTTTGTATTTGTGGCGCCGGGGGAGTCTTCGTGCAGTATGAGGGGGTAAAGATAGAAGGGAGATTGAACAGCCGATTGCAACAAGTCCACAATGGCGCAATATCACTTACACGCTCTGAAAGAAGGTCGCCATCCTGAAATTGATTTGCAATGCTTCAAATAAAGAAAATAACGGGGATGAGGGACGAGACGGTGAGATGTCCACACGTTGAGGATCCCCTTTTGGTCTGGGCCATTGAGACACTAGTCCTGTTTCGATCCGGAATCGGATAATGTATAGCCCCGCGCGTCACTCGAATTATGGGAGCTCCGTCGTGAATGGACGATAGAACAATTGTCAATATACTATTGACGATATATCCGATCGCTTACTCCCAATAGAATCTTAAGGACACCCTCGACTCCTTCTTCATCATCATTCGTATCTCTACATATCTACGACCTTGCAACAACGATAAATTCCATACATCATGTCCTCCGACGAGGAGGGTGTCCGACGCCCCAGCAATGGCAATGAGAGCCCTGCGCACAGCAATGCCAATGATTTTGTCGCCGACCAAATGGATGAAGGCGATGATCTCTTCGGTTCGGATGGAGAGGGAGGACTCGATGACATTGAGTATGCAAACCACATCAAAGCGACAAGAGCTAGATACTGATACTGCTAGACCCCACCGCAACCTAGATGATGAACAACTTGACTCAGGTGACGATGAGAACCGCTATGATCGGCGCGAAGACCGAATGGACGATGTGGTCGAAGAGCAGCAGGAAGTCAATGTTGCTGACCAGGACCTTGCTCGGGCGCCAGTACCATTGACCAACGATGGAGAGGTAAGATGGGCTTCTACCTTGACACGAAGCTTTTTATACTGATCGAACTTCTAATAACAGGTCTACACAATGCGTGTGCCGGATTTTCTCTCAATCGAAGGAGAAGAATTCAATCCCGAGACTTACGTCCCACCGCCTTACCAGACCGCTGCTACCTCCCTATGCTGGCGCAAGGATCCTGCGGATGAGTCTCTTTTACAGTCCAATGCCCGCATGATCAAATGGGAGGATGGCTCCATTACTCTTCAACTCGCCTCCGCTCCCCTTGAGCAATACCGCATCGCATCCAAACCCCTCGCACCTCTCACTAAGTCCGGCGAGTATGACCACAAGCTGGACTCTCACGTTTATCTCGCTGCTGGACTGGAAACAGCCCAAGTTTTCCGATTGACCTCACATATCACCCAAGGTCTGACTATTCTCCCGACCACCTTGGAGACGGACGATGCTGTTCAGCGCCTGCAAGAACAATTAGCTGCTGCTGCTCGTGGCAGCAAGCAAACTGCAGCCGGCACTGCACCGCGCTATGAACTAACAGAGGATCCCGAGTTGGCTGGTAGACGTGCCGAAATGATGGAGAAGGAGGCTATCAAGGCTGAGCGTCGTCGCCAGCAGCTTGCTGATCGTGAGGCCGATCGCGGCCGCCGCCATGGTGCTGCTCGCACTGGTCCTAGCGGTCTTAGTGTTGGTGGTCTTGAAGATGGCGGATTGCTCACGACTCGTCCTCGTGCCAAGCCTCGCCGCCAAAACCGCCGCGGCGAGATCTACACCGACGACGAAGAAGAAGATTACTCTCGTGGTGCCCGTAACAGAGAAGATGAGTACGATGAGGACGATGGATTCTTGGTTGGCAGTGATGAGGAGCTTGAGGAAGAAGCCGAAGATGAAGAAGAAGAGCTGGAGGATGAAGATATGGATGCTGAAGGTGAGGATGACGTGGAGGCTGCACCTGCAAAAGCTGCCCGTACCAAGCCCGAGACTCAAGCCAGGGCTGGTACACCTCCCGCCCGAAAGAAGAATCGGTACGTGGTGGATGACGAGGACGACGAGTGAGCTTGTAGCGTCCTATTTCTCTTGCAGGTTCTTTTTCTTTTCTCACTTCCGCTGCTGCCTTCTTGTTGCATATCCACATGGTCCGGCGTCATCTACATGGACAGGCATTCAAGGGACAATGGGGGCTCATTTCACTCTGACTTGATGCTTGTAAAACAAAAATTAATGAAATGGTCAATGACATATCAATTTAGCTTCGTACCAGCGAAGCAATGTAGATTTACATCGTGTGATGCCGAATGGTATATAACAATAACTCCACATAGTCTCTGGCATATTGGAAATGCAGAAACCAGACAACCGAACCCAAGCTTTAATTAACCGAATTTTTCATTCATGACATGCTCTGGTGTACGCTTTTTTCATTGCAGTGACCGGCTCAACACCCTCGGGATATTCTGAAGCATCAAAGTTGAATTTTTTGATCACATCTCTAGCGCTTCCAACCACACGGAGGCATAAAAACTCCTTTTCACCGGGATCCTCCTGATCCTGTGAGTCAGCCGGGTCTGACATGGACATTGAATTCCACTGTCTAAGTGGATGTTGCCCAGGTTCATGCCAGCGGCGTTGCCGATTCTCGATTTCCATAATCATGGACAGTAGATCTGGCTGCTCAGAACAAGCAATCGAAGCACCTGGCGCAACGGGACCACCAATGACAGCACGACGAACAACTTGGCGGAGCCATGATTTCCAAACTTGTGCTGAGTTAGGGCCTTGGAGCACTTCAGACACGTATTGTGGAGACGCGGTTTGCATCCCCAGTTCGACTGGGTCTGCTTGCAAAACGCGCAGCCATGAGTCCGCGACGACCGTTAATAGAGTCCCTATGAACATGATATTTTGAAGACCCGTTGAAAAGACCTTGGGACACACTTCGCATCGAATCACGTCTCGTGCTGTTCGTGCAGCGATATATAGCGAGCATAGAGTGTGGGAATTGACAGGGAAGGAGGAGATTGATGTCATGTGGCTGAGGGATAGGTAGAGATATGATAAACACGGACACCCAGATGTTGTGGAGTCGGAGGAAATAGAGGTGGCAGGAGAGAGTGGGAGGGAGTGCGTGGAAGGGAAAGCTGGAGGGTTAGAGAATGGCATCGGTATGGACGTGGCCTCGGATATGGCCGAGAAATCGGGCCAAGGGGAAGATGATGCAGGAACGGGGAGATTTGACTGTTTCAGACGGTCTGGCCTCCAGGTATGGTTGTGGTCTTCATAGCCTGACAATAGATCTGCGGGCTGGGACTGTGGCAAATTGGTGTTCATGCCAGGCGGCCAGAAAAATTGCGGACAAAGATGGTCGGCATCTGGAAAGGTGATTGTGTTTGGACTCATCCGTAGTGAAGATTGTTGCGACTCCTCTGGACAGGGCCAAATTTCGGCCCCCGATAGCGCTGGGAACTCGACCCCCTCATCGTCTGTCCGGGTCCTTTTCTTGGGCGGCCGGCCCATCTGTTTTTGTATGGAATAGCTGCAAGAAAGAGACTGTTTGGTACATCTCGAACAGCCTGCCAGTTCCCCGGAGCATTTGAGCTTCCGCTTTCCTGTCGAAGAGCAGACTGGTCAGTGAGAGTTGCGTTACATCGGCCTGTGAGACTTACTACACTCGTCGCAAGCCGCATGTCTCTTTGGCTCTGATAAATCATTCGTAATAGGCAAAGGAGACCCTCCCTCATATTCAGGTGGGAGTGACATTGCTCAACAATGTTCCGAAAAATCACCTTTCGATCAAAAAAGCCCTTCAATACTTAAAAAAACATTCCTTGGAGCCTTGGAAGTAAAACATTGGCTCATAGATACGCCCGATAAGATGGGGGCGGTCATGTGGGCGGTGAGTGCCCTGAGAAATTATCCAAAAAAAAACTATGGATCAACCGCAACAAGACAACACCCGCTAAACGGCATCATGAACCCCAAGGTGGCTTCAAAGAAGCGCAAGGCTGTCACTCGAGATGTTGAGGAGGAAGCTGGTGTCTTTTCCGGTGACGAATTGAGCAAAGGCAACCTCGATGGAGCCTTGTCGGACAACTCCAAAGATCTTTCGGACAGCGAAGACGACGATAGCGATTCAGAAGTCGAGCTAGTCGACGACTTCAGCGACTCAGAAGATGGAGAAGAGGAATTGGACAGCGACGAGATCCCCTCTGATACAGAGGAAATTAAGCCAGCTGCCGGAGAACCCAACTTCCGCATTGTGAAGGACGCCAACGGAAACGATCGCTACCTCTGGGATGAAATTCACCCGGATGACAACTCGGAACTCTCCGAGGTGGATGAAAATGCCAACACCATTGGCGATATCCCGCTGAAGTTCTACGACGAATATCCCCACATTGGTTACGACATCAACGGAAAGAAAATTATGCGTCCCGCCAAGGGCGAGGCTCTGGATGCATTGTTGGACAGCATTGAAATCCCTAAGGGCTGGACCGGTTTGACTGACCCCAAGACCGGCAAGCCTTTGGAACTCAGCCAGGAGGAATTAGAGTTGCTCCGCAAGGTGCAAATGAACGAGGTTCCCTCCGACGGCTACGACCCATATGAGCCTTTGGTGGAATGGTTCAGCAGCAAAAAGGAGATCATGCCATTGAGCGCTGCTCCCGAGCCCAAGCGCCGTTTCGTGCCATCCAAGCACGAGCAGAAGCGTGTGATGAAGCTTGTGAAGGCCATCCGTGAGGGCCGCATTCTTCCTTACAAGGCGCCAGAGGATAGGGAAGACAAGGAAGAGGAACTCATCAACTACGATCTGTGGGCTGACGAAGTTGAGCGACCTGACCACATCATGCACATCCCGGCACCCAAACTCCCACCCCCCGGTTATGAGGAGAGTTACCACCCGCCTCCAGAGTACCTGCCAGATAACAAGGAACGCAAGGAATGGGAGCAGACAGATCCCGAGGATCGTGAGAAGGATTACCTGCCCAACGACTTTGGCTCCCTGCGCAAAGTTCCTGGTTACGACAACTTCGTCCAGGAAAAGTTCGAGCGTTGCTTGGATCTCTACCTCGCTCCGCGTGTCCGTCGTAGCAAGCTGAACATCGACCCCGAGAGTCTATTGCCCAAGCTTCCCAGCCCTGAGGAGCTCAAGCCTTTCCCCACTGCCTGTGCCACAGTCTTCCGCGGTCACAAGGGCCGTGTGCGCTCCGTCAACGTGGATCCAACTGGAATCTGGCTGGCCACTGGTGGCGACGACGGTACCGTCCGTGTCTGGGAACTCCTCACAGGCCGTCAACTGTGGAGCGTGAAGCTCAGCGATGAGGACGCGGTCAACACTGTCCGCTGGCGTCCGGGCAAGGATGCTGTCATCCTCGCTGCCACCGCAGGAGACGATATCTTCCTCTCCGTTCCTCCCATCGTCGACCCCGAAATCGAGAAGGCCAGTCTGGATATTCTCGACGCAGGCTGGGGCTTCGCCGCATCACGACCGGCCCCCAGTGTCTCAGAGGAAGGCAAGAAGAACGCGCCCCCAACCTGGATCCGTCCCTCGTCCGCTCTCGTGGATGCCGGTGTGTGCGTCGTCATTCCCCTCCGTTATGTTCCCAAGACGATCTCCTGGCACCGCCGCGGCGACTATTTCGTCACAGTGTGCTCGGGCGCCTCAACACCCGCCTCCGTCGCAATCTCTATCCACACAGTCAGCAAGCATCTGACGCAATTCCCCTTCCGGCGCCGCCTCAAGGGCGGTGGTCCCCCCCAGACCGCCCACTTCCACCCGTCGAAACCCATTCTGTTCGTCGCCAACCAGCGCTCGATCCGCGCATATGACCTCTCGCGCCAGCTCCTCGTCAAGATCCTGCAGCCTGGTGCACGCTGGATCTCGTCCTTCGACATCCACCCAACCTCATCGAGCGCGTCCGGCGGCGACAATATCATTATCGGCTCGTACGATCGTCGTCTGCTCTGGCACGATCTCGATCTCTCCCAGCGCCCATACAAGACCCTCCGCTACCACCGCAAGGCTATTCGTGCCGTCAAGTTCCACCCCAGCGGCCGCTACCCACTCTTCGCGGATGCTTCCGACGATGGATCCCTGCAGATCTTCCACGGCAGCGTTACTGGAGATATGCTCAGCAATGCTACCATTGTGCCGCTTAAGGTTCTCAAGGGCCACAAGATTACTGGCGAGCTGGGTGTTTTGGATATCGACTGGCACCCGCGTGAGGCGTGGGCTGTCAGTGCTGGCGCCGATGGAACGTGTCGCTTGTGGATGTAATCTTGAGATGCCGTTGCATGATGTCTGACATATTTCTGGGCGTTTTCTCCATTTATTTTTTTTGTGCATAATCTTCCTTTTGTATAGTCTTACAAAAAAGTTGTTTCTTTAATGTGTTCTACTTGGTATCAGATCATAGATCTAGGGATCATTGGAGCTTAGGCGTACTCGAAGGGATGTAGAAATGAATGATCCAATGTTCGATCAAATAGCCAAATGTTCAAGGTATCTATGTCCACGATCGCAAGCCAAAAAAAAGGAGGGGAAAAAGCCTCATATCTAAATGATGCACATGTGTATATGCCAAAAGATATACATATACAAACAACCCCAAAATCAGACCACACCACCACTCCAGTCCCTCCTGAGCTTCTCATACTTCCTCAAGTCCGTAACACTAGGCCGAACAAACGACTTAGCAGAAACAAAGTCAATGAGCTTAATAGTATCGCGACGCTTGATAGCAGAGTAACCAGCACGACGCAACAAACTGCCCAAATCAGCACCACTGAAGCCCTCACACTCCTCGGCGAGTTTGCGCAAATCCTCACTAAACTCAATAGCCAAGTTCCGGACAAGAGTCTGCAAGATCTCAACACGCTCGAGCGGGGTGGGCAAGTTCACAAAGAGAAGGGTCTCAAGACGACCAGGACGCAGCATAGCAGGATCAATAATATCAGGCCGGTTAGTAGCGGCGATGACATAGATACCCTGACGACTACTGCCGAGACCATCAAGCTCCGTGAGGAGTGTGTTGACGACACGGGCGGAGGCCTCGGAGAGCGTATCATCACGGCGGGGCACGAGGGCATCGAGCTCATCGAAGAAGATGACACACGGCACGGAAGAGCGGGCACGGACAAAGACCTGGCGAACAGCGCGCTCAGACTCACCGACGAATTTGTTGAGCAGTTCGGGACCCTTGACACTGATGAAGTTTGCGCGGGACTCGTTGGCGACGGCCTTTGCGAGGAGGGTTTTACCGCAACCAGGCGGGCCCCAGAGGAGCACGCCCGTCGGGGCGGTGATACCGACGTTAGCGTAGATATCGGGGTTCTTGATTGGTTCGACAATGGCCGTGACGAGCTCATCGCGGATGCCGCCGAGGGC
The DNA here is from genome assembly GCA_928213465.1 of Penicillium sclerotigenum. Taxonomy (NCBI): domain Eukaryota; kingdom Fungi; phylum Ascomycota; class Eurotiomycetes; order Eurotiales; family Aspergillaceae; genus Penicillium; species Penicillium sclerotigenum. Next base: position 57,308 of record CAKMRK010000778.1, on the reverse strand, counting down.
ACCGATGTCGGCCCAGGTTGTGTCGGGGATTGTGGCGAAGCCCTCGCGCTTGGAGGAGGGTTGGATCTTGGGGAGGGCTGTGAAGAAGTCTGCGTTAGAGACGAGGACGACTTCTGCTTCATCGCCAATGGGGGTTTCCTTGGCGTGAGTGATGAGACGGCGGAGTTCGCGGACTCGTGGGCTAATATCGTCTTCGCCTTCGATTTCCATCTCCATTTCTTCGCCGCTGTTCGACTTGAGGATTGCGAGGTACCGCTTAATGGCGGCTGAGCCGGCAGTCGAGACGAGGTCGTTAAGATCGGCGCCTACGAAGCCGGGGGTTCGTTTGGCTAGTGTCTTGAGGTCGATATCGTCTGCCAAGCGCATTTTGCGGGTGAGTGCGCGTAGGATCTGTTCTCTGACTGGCTCTGAGGGCACGGTCATGTTGATTTCCTTATCGAAACGGCCACCGCGGCGCAGAGCAGCATCGAGACTATCTGGACGGTTGGTTGCCGCGAGTACAATAACAGGTTTCCCATCTGTCTTTTCGAGGGCAATCTCATCCATGCAGGTTAGAAGCTGGGCGACAATTCGCTTCTCCATCTCTCTCTGAGCACTTTCGCGCTTCGGCGTAATCGCATCGATCTCGTCGATGAAGATGAGACAGGGAGCAAGACGCTTGGCCTCTTCGAAGTACTCGCGCAGGGCTTTTTCCGACTCTCCCGACATTCCCGATACGACCGAAGGCGCAGAGATCGAAATGAAGGGCACACCCAGCTCCGCTGCGAAAGCATTTGCAATCAACGTCTTACCGCAACCTGGCGGGCCATGCAGCAATACTCCGCGCGGCGGCTGCACGTTTGATGATAGATAGACCTGGGGCCGGGTCATGGGTAGAATGACCAAGTCCCCAAGTTCCTGAACAATATCATCCAGTCCACCCAAATCGGCGAGACTGACATGTGTTGGTGGCGAACGATCTGCAGGCTCAGCCTTGCGTCGTTTAGACACTGATTCTCCGCCATGCGTTCTTCTCTTGGAGGATGTGGGTGCCGGGGTGCTAGCGGTGGATTCAGCGATCTTTTTGGCCTTAGTTGTTGCCCACGAGCCGACGACGCTCTGGTTCATTCCATTGGGTTCCTGATATGGCAATTCCGATTAGAATTTCCGTCCCATTCCAGCAAAATATGCGCAATGCATAACGTACTGTAGCGACAGGCTCCTCGAGTCCCTCAAAGTCCCCCTCCATGGAATCCTCATCCTCTTCGCCCATATCAGCTTTGACAACCTCCAGTACCCGCTCAAGACTGTCTTCAATCAGTCTCTTCGGTTTCCGGTTCAAACTCGAGTTAGATTTTTTAATTGTGTCATAAATCGTTGGGACCGATAGTCGAATGCGCCCAGTCTCGGGTTGGTCGTCAATAATCTTGCGCACGACCTGGTAGACCTATTTTGGGAGTTAGCCAAAGCTAACAAGACTCAATTTCGGGATTTATACCTCACGGTCCAGACCCTGACTGAGGGTCGGCCTGCCACCCTTCCTAGGAGGCATGATTTGATATGGTGGTTTATGTTCAAAAAAAAAGCGGCCCGAAATTTCGGAGATGGGAACATCTGAAAGATCGACTGAAAATTACACGTAATTACGGGCCCATTACATAACGTCATTCATGTCTAGGCCATCTCCATGTGGAGGTGTTCTCCCTTCTCTTCAACAACATGGGAAACTCCAGTAGTTCGCAGAAGATCTCTGCCCAGGATCGGTGAGTGCAGACTGTTGTATATCGCATACATACAATATCAACAGCCCATTCTTAATCCCACCTGTTAGAGCATACTTTTCTTCTCCTCACGAGACCCCCCTCATCCCCACCTAGCCCCCATTCAAGGAACGCAATAGTATGATGCCAGTTAACAAAGAACCCGTGGGATCTACAGGGCAATTCTCGACCTCAAAAACCAACGCGATAAACTTCAGCAATACCAGCGACGAATAACCGTGCTAACAGACCGCGAAACGGAAATCGCCAAGGAATGTCTCGCGCGCAATGATCGGCGGCGAGCACTGCTCGCCCTCCGACGCAAGAAATACCAAGAGTCACTCCTTGCGAAGACAGACGGACAACTCGCGCAGCTGGAGCAGTTGACCGGACAAGTGGAGTTTGCGCTTGTGCAGAAGGACGTGCTGTTCGGATTGCAACAGGGGACGAAGGTGCTGCAGACTATCAATAAGGAGATGGGTGGTATTGAGGGTGTTGAGAGATTGATGGAGGAGACTGAGGAAGCGAGAGCTTATCAGGAGGTATGTTCCTCGGTTTTATCTCATGTTCTTGTGCAAGACGTTGGGATTGGGGTTATGATTAGGGTTCGGTTTGGCTGACGGTTGTTATAGGAGGTGAGTCAGATGCTCGCGGGTCGTTTGACAAATCAAGATGAGGATGAAGTCGAGGATGAGCTGGAGGCTCTGCAGCGGGAACTTGCTGGTCCTGAAATCCTGCCTGATGATGTCGTACTGCCAAGTCCGCCTACTGCTGATTTGCCTGTTGAAGAGCCGGTGCCGGAGTCGACTCAAAGAGCCAAGTCTAAGGCTGAGACTCGGACTGCTTTGCCTGCTCAGTAGGGGAGAGATGTTGGGCCCTCGTTGCACAGCACCAAGCATTGCATTATATTGATCCAGAGCATTTTGTGGCGTTGCGGCTTTTTTTTGTTCTTATTACCTACATTGCTAGTAGATTTCATGTGTTTATGGCGTTGGCGATTGATTCCATGGCTGGTTGTAAAATCCATGGTCTATAGATTATGACATCGTCAACCCGAGGTTTTACAAATGATACTCAATATAAGAGCTCAATTAACTGGAATGGAGACCTCGCAACAAATCAAGAAAACCCACGTAGAAATACATAGTAGTAGAATGGTATTGTCGTTAATCATGACTGACCTGTCAACCCCAAAATACGCCGTGGCATACTCATCCCTTCAAAGGAACCTCTAACCACATCTATTGCCCAGGCATAACCCTGCCACCAACACCACTAACACCAGGAATAGAGACATGATCCTGAGGGTTCGCCGCAGCCTCATAGAGGAAATTAATCGGCTCCCGGGTTAACTTCATGAACTGCCCCTTGAAGCCTACATACCCAACCTTGGTAACATCCTCCTCGCCATCACTCCAATTATCCTCAAAGAAGAGCGTAATAGAAGTAGTGGCATTCCAATGAGCGCGATTCAACGGCAATTCAAAGACATCGGCGCCGGGTACAGGCTGCGGGACCTCGATGATTTGAGTCGGGTGCAACTCCGATGCGGTTGAGAAATCCAAATCGTCGCGGTTCTTGAACAGCTTTACTGTCTTTGGGGCAGCGTTGGTAGGTGCTGTGTATAGGAGGAGGGAGTGGACATTGACTTGACCGTTGAAGCTAGGTAGAAGCCCGGATTAGTTTCGGTTGCGATAACGATGAGGGGTAAGATTGGTGGGGTGTTGGATTTTTGTGACGCATTGCGCGTTGCAAGGGGGTAAAAGAGGCACTAGAAATTGTAGAAAATTGTCGAATGGATATGTAGAGTGAGAACTCACGGGATAGTCATAAGCAGCTGTTCGTCGGCATCGCTCTCAAGCTCGGGCTTGTCGTTTAGTCGCTCCGCCCAGGTTTTCTGGACGATAGATGCGCCAGAGTTTGGGGTGGTCTCTGTCGAAAATCAGGACTTGTCGCCAGGAGTTGCACAGTAGTCATGGGGCGTATGCATACCATTCAGGGTTGTGATCAGATCAAAATTGATTTGAGAGTAGAGGAGGGATTGAATAGCTGGAGTGATATCGTTGGTATGGTCGTGTTCGCCATGGCAGTGGCCATCGTGATCATGATGGTGTCCTGACATTGCAGGGTATCAATGAAAATGAGACAGTTGTGCAAGATGTGAAGAGTATGATAAAGATGGGTTTGTAGATTCAAATGTGAAGTTGAAATGTTTGGGAAGCTCTCCACTCCCGTGACGTCGTTTTACCACAGCGAATGAAGGTGATATTATGTAGTTAGTAGTCTGAAGAGATCATATTGCTCGAAATGAGTTATGCATTTTTGGTATACCGAATTTACAATGAAAGCACTACATCTGAATATATCACAGTACAGTGGCCCAAACTGCCTCTGTCACTTTTAAGGCCCTTAGTTTCCCTTGATCTATAAATGCAACCAACATACTATACAATATCTCAATTCCACCGCCCCCTTAAACGCCTGGGTATTATTGTACAAGATGGTCCTCTTTCCTAGCTGAATACCAGGTGTTATTATTGCCTGACTCGGTAATAATCCGGAGCATACTCCAGTAGATAACTCTTCTCGATCTTCGTAACATCGCGGATATATGTCTTTTCGCCCGTTTGCATGATTTCATGGAATATGACCCAGTCAGCTTTTCGGTTCTATATTCAAGTCAGTAAACTATACGCATACGTTCCACACATCCATGAGCACTTACAAACATCAATGAGGTGGGGTGAGCATGAAGAGTCAGACCACCGCTGACAGTCTTGAAAGTTCCATCTGGTTGCATCTTCGCCGCATGAGCAAAATAGCCCGTCGTAAGACATCGCCGAATCTGCTCCGGCTGGTTGCTCAGGTCGGCTGCACCATGGCGGGATGAAAGTGTTTCATCGACATGAATGCCAAAGCGTTCTAGGTATCGTTTTAACTGGCCTCGGATGCTCACTGCGCGTAGCAGTGCACGGTAATTCAAGAGATTGTCTCGACACCATTTTGAGTCTTTCTTCCCCTTGGTGACAAAGGCTTGGTACACGTTCAGGTATGTCAAATGATCGCCCTCTTCAACGGCAAACTTTCGCCGGTGGCTCTCGGCAGATCTTTTGTCTCCAGCGTGCTGGACCCACACTGTCCCCTGGAGGTTGACCATGGCCGCAATTGTGAGAATTTCACTTAGACAGTTGAAAGATGGCGCGGCAAGAAGGACTTTGGCCATCATAGGGTCCAGAGCAATTTCCGCCATCCGCACGCCAAGCGGTTTCGTGAGTTTGGCATAGTCGTCGACTGCACCAAGAGAGGACAGCAGTTCAAGTGCACGAATGATAAGCTCTGCCGGCGGAGGTGTTAAGAAGTCGAACCGGACAATGTTGTCGATGCCCAGTGCCTTAAGCTGCATGATGACTGGCGCAAGATTTGACCGTTGGATTTCAGGGACGGTTGCTTCCGGCATCTGCTCGAACGCTTGTTGTGTGTACAGACGGAAACATTTTCCCGGCTTCGTTCTCCCGGCGCGGCCAGCTCTCTGGGTGGCAGATGCTTTCGATATTGGCACTGCAGTCAATGTATCAATACCAGTATTAGGGTTGTATGCCCTGAGCTTGGCGAAGCCGGAATCAACCACGTATACAATCCCGTCGATTGTGACCGAGGCCTCGGCAATGTTGGTCGAGACGATCACCTTTCGGGTGTTTTCTGGGGTCGGTTCAAAGACGTCCATTTGTTGTTCCGTGGTGAGTCCGGCATAAAGTGGCAGCGAAACTAGAGAGGGCGCCTTTGGATGGAGAGTTGCTGCTCTTTCAGATATCAACTGGATCGCAGTGTCGATCTCTTCCCGGCCAGTCAAAAAGAGAAGTATGTCGCCTTCTGGTTCTTGGGTATGGATATCAAAGACCGTCTTGACTGCCCGCTCTATGTAATCTTCTGCCGGAGCATCAAGGTACAGCATATCGACTGGATACATTCGTCCTTCCAGGCTGATGATCCGACCAATACTTCCACCCAAATCCGCCGGTTCTGCGTCAGGCTGGTACTCCTCGCCGGCGAAGAAACGAAGGAAGTCCTCTGCTTGGAGGGTTGCACTACTCACAATAATGCGAAGTTGAGGGCGCTTCTTGCAGATCTTCTTTAGAGTTCCAAGGAGCACATCGGTACTGAGAGATCTCTCATGCGCTTCATCAACCATGATTACTGAATACCGCGAAAGTAGAGGATCCACCAGGGCTTCTCTGAGCAGCATTCCATCTGTCAAGAATTTGATCCTTGTTGCAGGTGATGTCAAATCTTCAAATCGAATGGAGTAGCCCACCTCTTCACCAACTTTGCACCGCATCTCTTCGGCTACTCGCGTTGCGACCGTTGTAGCAGCCACCCGTCGGGGCTAGAAAATGGGTTAGTCGCTACTTAATTTGAAGTATAATGGAATCAATGCTCACTTGTGTGACAGCAATGGTCTTCCCATCCTCGCACCATCCCGCTTGGTCTAGATACTGCGGAAGTTGAGTTGTTTTACCACTGCCTGTTTGGCCCACCACGATAGTGACGGGATATTTTTCAACCAGGTAAAGCAGGTTCTTCTTGTGACGTGCGATAGGTAGTAAAGCAGCCGGTTTATACAGGGCTGGAATGAAAGAGGTCGAGAGCTCCTGTTCTGAAGCCATTTTAGACCGAATTTTAGCTGGGAACGAACTCTGTTGAATTTGAACCCTGTTGTTAAGAGAGAACAAATTGGGTCTCGGCCATTCTGAAAATTCAGGCGCTTCGTAGATTGGCACGTTGGAAAATCGTCGGAGTTCTCGCAAAAACATCCAGGTCGATCTGTATAAAGCTCGCCCGCTATCACGTGCGACCCACGTCACTTGGAGCTTCCCCGATATGTCCTGCCCTCAAACATTCTCAGGCAACACTGTTTCTGTGACTTTCTCTTCAGTCAACTTTTATCCTCTGTTAGGTTCTGAAGATATCCAAGATGTCAGAGGAGGACAAGATGGTACGTTTCTTTTTAACCAGATATCTTCTGTTATCGCATGAGGCTCACGTTTATACACAGAACACTGGCAGCAAGCCCTTGGCTGCTCTTAATTCCCCTAACAGCCTCCGAGCCGAGTCGCCGACTACCGCACGCCCAATGGACTTTGACGACGAGCCCCAGGAGACTGGAGTTGTTACTTTCTCCCCTGTCGATGCCCAGCCAGCTGCCGCGGAGGCAGCCCCGCCGAAGCCGCCCCGGCCCCTGAGCCACAGAGAACAGTCGGAGAACACCCTTAGAGAGGCATTTCCAAGCATCGAGCCTGGAGTTATCAAAGCGGTCTTGACCGCAAGCAATTGGCATGTCGAGCGGGCATTCAATGCCCTCCTGGGTTCGTGTGGAGTCTACTGTTTATGAAATGAGTATGAGCTGACCCAGCTTGCAGGTATGACCGACCCCAAGGCTCAAGAGGAAATGGCACCACCGCCAAAGCCGCCGCGCCCGACCCAACGAAGCACTGCTGCACAACGACAACTGGAGGCCGACGAAATGTATGCACGTCAACTATCTGAGCACTACAATGCGACAGGGCGTCGCGCACCGCCCTCAAACTGGGAGAGTGACCCCCGATACCAGCGACCCAGAGGAAGCGAGGAGTCGGAAGAGAGAGAATACAGCTTCTTTGATGGTATGGGATATGGTGGCTTGCCGAATGTGCTCGTGCTAATTGGGCTTTTACAGATGATCTACCTATTATCCGTGAGAACCTCCGCAAGGGCTTCCTGGAGACACAGAGTAAGGTTAATTCGTGGGTAACAAATCTGAAGAAGAGAATTGATGGAGATGATTTGGACGAGGAACCCACACAGAATCAAAGGGAGACTCCTGCCCAGGCCCGACCCCGACGTAGTGGTGACATGGGCCGTCGCAGTGGAGATCGTGAGCGCTACGACGCAGATCCCCAAGTTTTCAGTGATGACTTCTCTGCTCTCGAGTTGAGGGATGGCGAAGGTAAACAACGATCTTAAGTCTGGTATCATTGGGTTTTGCTAACTGTGCACAGGTCCCCCAGGTCGCCCTCTTCGTCCGGGCCAATCTAGCTTTAAACCCTCCGTGTCTCCTTCGCCAGACAGGCGCAAGGTGTCTTTCCAGGATGGACCACCCACCGAGATTGACAACATTTACGATGCCCCCACACCATCCAAGCGTATCAGCTCAACAGGAAGCAAGGCGAGCAAATGGCAACCGTTGTCCGCCGTCGAGCCTTCACCCGTCGCGGAGAACGACCCGTTCAGCCTCGGCGATAGCGATGATGAGAAGGAAACTAAGGAAACTAAGATCAAAGAGCAAACCACTGGCTCACAGGGTGAACAACCCAAGCACGCGACTGTCGAGTCAGTGTCCGACGAAGTGAGTTCCTCTCGGGACCAGGGGGCGGGCAAGCCCGATGGGTCCAAATAATTGCGATTGATTGGAATTTGAATATCCCCACTGTCATCTGCGTGAATCATTTCTGGCCTTTGCTCCCTTTCCTCCTTTTCCTCTCAGCCCCTCATATTTAATTCCCCTATCGTTTCACTCTGCCAACTCACCCTGCGGATGCGCTACCCCGAGTTTACGATACCTAGTAGAGGTAGTCCAAGATGTTATCCAAGCTTTCGAATGTCTTCATAAACCCAAGCCAAATTGAATCTGTATTTGTACTGGAAACAAGCAACAAAACAAAAGGGTATATTTCCGACCGGCCTGTATAGTAACAAATACACCCCCTCAACGCCAAAACCAGGACAAATCAACAGACCTCTCGTTCAATGCAACGATAGGCATCGGGTAACTCAAAAGTTCCTTGAAACCCACGCCGATCCCCCCCACGCGATTACTCCATGGCGGCATTGCCCAAGCGCTTTGAAGAACCAGTCTCCTTGCGCAGATCCTTGATGACAGTCTGTAAAGCAGAAGTTAAAATCAGCTACTAGGCACTTTTAACATCGAATGGTATGCGTAATGTGCAATATTGTTGAGATGTGATCCCAATCTCGCGGGGAAACGCGTACCGCCAAAGCATCGGGATTGACCCCGTTTTCAATGAGAGACACACAAAGCGACAGCTCTGTCCGGTCCAGGTTGGTATTCTATTCGATATGTCAGTTTTTATAGTTATAGCTTTGTATTCCTCTAAGTAAGAGAGAATGACGACATGGACTAGGAATCCTGAATCCTGAATCCTGGAGCCTGAAGCCAGTCTAGTTCGGGGTAAGGTAAACACGCACCAGCAGGTCGGAGATCTCCTGGAGGATATCAATAACTTCTCTGGCGGCTTGGCGCTTATCATCGACCTGGTCTTGAGATTTTGGAGGCATTTTTTTTCCCCCTTTGATACTGAATGTTGGGGGCTGTTGGGAGTGTAGTGGTTGTAGTGGGAGAATCTGTGGTTGAAGTTGGGTGGAACTTTTCTGCGGATTCAGGCAATCTACGTTTCACTGTGTATACAGTGTACGGAGGATGCCGTACATCAACATGATATTTTGATATTTTTTGGGAAATTTTCTCCCTATCAGTTTCCTTGTAGAGAAATCTACTTCAACCTTACTGGATATTCTTAGGTACGGTGCTTATCTACAGTGGGAATATAATCACAGCCTAGGATGTTACAGATGCAACTGTGTAACAACGCCATTTCTCCGTAGAGAATCCACCTTCCAATTCCCTCGTGATGCTGTGGTTCACAATATAGACTAATGGCATAATAAAATAGTTGATAATTACAACAATTCCGGGCTTATAACTAATAGAAATAATAGCAATCTGGTTATACGATAAGATGTAGCGTCTATCTGTAGTCACAATTTATACAGATAAGCTTATTAAATACAATATGCACTTTTTTATGAGATACTTTATCGCATTTACTATGTGTATCGGACTGTGTAGCTCGCATCAAATGCCCATAAAATGCATACGCTACTAGATTAATACGCTTATAGTATTTCTAGATAGTTTCCTAGTTTACTCACTATTTATGAATATCTATATTCTTATTTAGTCCCCTATCTAGAGTTTTTTTATAACTAATAGAGCCTAATAGTAATAGTATTAGTAGGGTCGTATTCTAATAAAAACCGTCTTAGGGTAATAAAGTAGTTCCTATAGAGTCTTATATTCTACAATTAGGGTTTAGTAAGTAGTATATCTACTACTATATATAGCTATTACTGTAATATTTAACTCTTTCTTCTTCTAAGTTCTAAATATAAGCTATATTTTTATTAGCCTATTCCCCTTATAAGGTTCTTAATAAATCGAACTATAAATCAGAGTATTTCTTCTTTGCTTCCTCTATCGTGTTAACCTTTAGCACTTCTAGAGATAGTGGTTATATTTTATTTATAGGATTATACAGCTCCTATAGGTCGAATTAGACTACAATTATTACTTAGCTATAGATGATAGATCCTATATAATATAGGCTATATTATATTATCCTTTAATATGATATAGGAGGATAGTATAGAGAGGTTCAAATCTATTATCTTATTATTATTATTATTATTAGATCGCCAATTTTTATTAAATTTAGGGATTACTTCTAGCACTAGTCGTCGACTTTAGTATCGAAATTATAGAGTTGTGCAGCTTGTGCAGCTTGTGCTAACAAAATAACACGCTATTAGAACGATTCCGGACTTACAACTAATAGAAAGATTGTATGACAACATATGACAAAAGATTTGTATAACTCTAATTCATTCAAATGACTCGAACACGCCATTTTAGCAATCTATACGGATAACGCTAACTAAACAGAGTATGCAATTTGTGTAGAGTACGCCATTATAGCGGTCCGAGTATGTTCCGGGGTTCATAACCCTGTATTTCACCGGAGTATGGAGCCATGATTTTCGACATAAAGTTTTGCCTTGTAGATCCTCAAGGTAGCACAATATGCACTCTCAATCCTTCAGGATAAGTGGATTATCCACGTGAGAGGGGAAATTCACTCAACGACCCTCTTTACCAGTAATCTTCGATGATTCTCCCATGCCCGGATATTTCCGTTTCGCCCAAACCCTAATCAGGAACCATCCCCACCAGAACAGGACAACGTGCAATCCGTGCAGAGACATCTCATCCAAATGAAGGAAGTGGGGACTGAAGAATTAGAGACATGGGTGCAAGATATATACAACTAACTATCCCTTTTAGGATGCTGCCCCGACACTCTCATATGGTTTCATCCAGTTTGCTAGATCAAAAACTAGATCAAAAACTAGATCAAAAGCTAGATCAAAAGTTAGATCAAAATGAATAAGATGACCATGCTCGCCTACAAGTATACTTTGGTTTTGATCAATGTTTATAAAACACCACCTAGAGCGTCATTTTCTATATTCCGTGGTGCTGGCGCAACGGGTAAACCGCAAATATGAACAATATGAGGAACATGACATCTATTCTCGGACCCCCACCGGCAGGGATTGATCTCACAGAAAGCAGAACTTTCGAAAACAATGCTCTTGTTGTGACTATGTGTGTACTTGCAGTATGCTCAATTGTCTTCCGTCTCGTTGTGAGGGGATATATCCAGGGAGCGAGGCTGGAAGCCGATGACTGGCTGATTGGAGCATCTGTCATACCATTGATTGCGTTGCTTGCAGCATCTATTCTTGGTACGTTTTGAATCCGATCTTAATGATACAGAAAATATACTAACAGTTATACTTGAAACAGGGACCACCTACGGTTTCGGTTTGCATATTTGGAGGGTATCAGTAGAGCATATGGTCGCAATGAGAAAGGCACGAACAAAAAAGACTCTATATCTCACAGTCAAATCTAATTGAATAATATAGATTCTCTTTGCCTACCTCATTGTCTATATCTTTGAGCTTCTCCTCATCAAAGTCTCAATCCTCATGTTCTATCGCCGAATCTTCGGCATGAACTGGATGATCGGAGCTGCCCTTCTCATCTCCTATATCTGGTGCATAGGAAGCACGGTTGCAGCTCTATGCGCCTGTGATCCAATCCCATATTTCTGGAGGGAGATAACTGACCCTAAATCTGGCTCATACCGGTATAACTTCTTCCACTACTACATTGGGAACGCTGCTGCCAACGTTGTGACGGACGTTCTTATTCTCGTCGTCCCGATTCCTGTTGTCTGGAGTCTTCAGATGCGAACAAGTCAGAAGCTTGGCGTGTGTGGTGTGCTCCTTCTAGGTGGATTGTATGCTCCCCCCCTCCCACCCCGAACGAACCTCTCCCAAAACATCAACGCTAACCCAACTTTGTCTTAGTGTTTGCATCGCAAGCGGTATTCGCATCCACTACTTAATCCACCTCCGCCACAACATCGATATCACATGGGCCTTAGGCGATGTAGCTGTGTGGTCAACCATCGAGCCATGCATCGGGATAATTTGCGCCTGTCTCCCTGTCCTACAGCCATTCGTCCGCTCACTGGTCAAGAAAATGCCGAGCTTCCACATACAACATATCGGGACATCTCGAATGCCCGGTATCAAACGCAGAATATCTCTCCACAAACTTGAGAAGAACAAATGCGACGTGGAATCCGGCGCGAGCCCCGTACCCTCTGGCGACTCAGAAGAAGACCTGAATCCTCTTACCTTGGTCAGGACTCGGGTGGATATAGAAACGGATCCGAAAGAGAGGGTTACTGGGGAGCAGAATCTCGATCCTCGGGGTATTCGTGTTAAACGAGTTGTGCATTGGAGTGTTGATTAGGCTGATCTAGTTAATTCTAGAGCCAGTGATTATTTTCCTTGTTTTCGGCGTTCTGGGGAAGTTAATGAATATATGTACGTTTATACCTTTGTGGGAGAGTTTTGTTTACTACGGGTGCCTTTATTAGTGTAAATACCATATGCAGATAGAAGAGATACTTAAAAAGACAGTCTCTGTGACCTCCACTTCGTTTCTTCATTCGCCTTTTCTTATATTTGCATGATTCAAGACTACTTTGCTTTACTGTGACGGGCATTGCATAATGGTCCTGAGCTCCGTGCCATGGTATAGTGACTATATCGTCGATAATACGTATGCTAATCCTCCGGTAATCTCCAAATACGTCTCAAGGAAACATCCTGGCATCGTTGAAAAGCATGCTCAAGCTTGGCATACACATGGAATGTGATTTTCATAAGGCATCTAGGAAGGAGGTAAGCGGAGATAGATTAACAACATTGGGATCAAGTTGTAGGATTGACCTGGAAGAGACCGTGGGCATACGTCCCTACTACTATATACACACCGAGGAAGTAAGCGAGTTGTACATAACCATTTTATAAACAAGGTGGGTTAAAGGTAAATACAGACATCGTTGAGTGGGTTTATATTGTTCGGGCTTATAAGGGCTGATATATAAACGTGGAGCAAAGAAAACCCTAAACGCGTTCAGATGAAACAAGATCGGGGGTTAAGAAAAATTCAAGCTGTTAAGACTGTATTTTAACTCTCCTTGCTTTTCCTGCGAGTACCTGGGCGGCATCATCTGTGGCCCTATTGGATTGGGGTACTATCATCATGCCTTGGAAACCAAGGAAATTCGGCAAAGACACAAAATTCATCCTCATACGACCGAAAGAGCCGTCAGCCTGGCAACGATTCCGACAAGCACCTTGTCTCTTTCTTGCCCGCAAGCTCTATGCCTGGCGACCAATCAACCTCCCCAAACTCCCCGAGAATCCGGTCACTATAGTCTGCATCTCAAACACGTACCACGAGCGACCAAAGATACCTCCAGGCGACATCCTCATTCACGCCGGTGATGTGGCAGCACAAGGATCGCTCGCCGACCTCCAACTCACGCTGGACTGGCTAAAAGAGCAGCCTCACCACATTAAGATTGTGGTGGCGGGTCGACGCGACAAATATCTTGATAAAATGAAGAAGGGAGGTCGTCGCTGGAAATATGGACATCGCCAGAGGGCAAATTGGGGCGATATCATCTATCTGGAGCACCAGCAGATCATCGTGACTGCTCGAAACGGACGCAAACTGCGGGTCTGTGGAAGTCCATATTCACCGAAGACCAGTCCTCCCTCATCATTTCAGTATCCTCGCTCTGATAATTTCTGGGCTGGAATCCCTTCCAGACTCGACATTCTCATTACTCACATACCACCATTCACGCATCTTGACTCTCTCCGAGGCTGCTGGCATTTGTTGCACAAGATATGGAGGTCCCCTCCTCGGCTACATGTTTTTGGGTGCGTTCGTGAGCATCATGGAACCGAACTTTTGTACTATGATGCTCTTCAGAACGCTATGGAGCACATTGAGGCTGCGGGTGGGGGTTTCTCCAATCTTTTCAAGGTAGTCAAAGGGCTTGTTAAGGCTTTCTTCCGCCCCGATATCAAAGTCAAGACCGAGCTTGTGAATGCATGCACTAACGGGGGATTGTGGGATCCTGAACGCCCACCGATCACGGTTGTCATTTGATTGGGGCTGGAGAGGAGTCGATTATGCGCCCAAATGGTTTGCGAGAAGATATTTCTCGACAGTGACCCGACATCCATGGATGGACCTCACATATATGGTTGACCAATAAACCAAATATCTGCTTCTAGGTGTATGCGCATAGACGCGCAGATGAAATCGAGACATTGCTAACTTGAAGTTTATAGATTAAAGCGACTCTCATTGGTCGAAACTCACCGGTGGGGACCAGAACACTTTTCACTACAGAGTACATTTGAACTTCGTGCTTTTACACGGCATAAACTGACACAGTTACAGTGTCAAATATCTGGACCAGGCGTGTGTTTAAAAAAAACTAGTTCGTGATTTGGAATGGCGCCTCAACGCGAAATGGGAGGAGTGGGAGGAATGCCCGGCCTTAGCATCTCGGACATTCATTCCTTGAAGCGGAACGAGGCACTGGAGATTCTTGCCCAGATTTCACGCGTCGAGAAAAAGACCTTCCCTACCAATGAGGCATTCCCATTCAGCGAAGACTTGTGGAGAAAAAAGCCTAACACGCGAGTTCTGTACGCGATTCGAGCCAAGGGATCGCAATCTGATCTGATTGCCTATGCAGTCTATGTCCGACAGAAGGGCGTTGCGCTTTTGCATAAAATCTGTGTGACAGAGCCTAACCGCCGTCAAGGTGTCGGCCAGGAGATGCTGTCCTACATTCAGCAGCGCCTACGAAAGGAGGGCTGCCAGTATATTCAACTCTGGGTGGACCAAGCCAGGGAGCCTGCACGCGCCTTGTATCTTCGTCTCGGATTCGAGGAGCGTGAAGTCATCCCTGATTACTACGCCCCTGGACGAACAGGCATCAAAATGATCCTGGATTTAGAAGCGTGATGGTTGAGCCACTGCCGTCTATGGCACCCTCCGGACCTTTTTTCCCTCCCACTAAAAATGTTCCTTGCCTTATCGGTCCTTTCAAATAGGTCCGAGGGGCAATAAGTCATGGTATTTGAGCTCGTTTGCGCTCCTTGGCTGCCGCACGAACCACCTATGGCCACCCCTTGCATGGACACGGGCATCTTCGAAACGTGAGATTATAGCGATCGGGCCTGCGTCCATTCTCCGCTGTCATTCTGCTACATACCTCCGTGATAACTAACATATCCAGGTATGGCTTTTTTTGAAAGGGCACGCCCTGAATGTCTCCCTGGTCCCTTTGGTGTGAGAGGGACCACGATCCTTTTCTGGAAGATCATGCATGATACTCTTTCATCTTCGTCCCGAATTCCTTTCTTTCCATCTTGACTTCTTTCACCATCTTTCGCCGTGAGATTGGAAGCGTAGTTGGTGATCGGTGAGCTAGCTGTGTATTTTCCAGCTGTATACAGTTCCAGTGTGCTCGCGTTTTCCCCAATCGACCATGGCGTTATTTCTCACCATCGTGCTGGCTTTCCTGTCAGCCACCAATGCAGCATCCTTGTCTGCCAATTATCCCATCAATGCGCAATTGCCACCTGTTGCCCGAGTTTCACAGCCTTTCCGATTTGAATTCTCCCAGAGTACTTTCTCTAACAGTGAGACGGACACCAAATACTCGCTATCAAATGCACCATCATGGCTCGAAGTGGACAGCAGCAGTCTCACCCTGTCCGGGACGCCACAGTCAGGCGACAGTGGCGCCAATGTATTCAAGCTGGTGGCATCGAAGGGATCGGAAAAAGCCAGCATGGATGTTACTTTGATTGTGACAACGGACCAAGGACCGACGGTGAACAAACCGCTTGTACCTCAACTGCAGAAATTGGGGCCGGTCTCATACCCTGCCACGTTGTTCATTCACCCAGGTCGTCCATTCTCGATTGAGTTCGATCAGGATACCTTCAACAACACGCATCCTTCCACGATCTACTACGGAACCTCGCCGAACAACGCCCCGCTACCGTCGTGGATCAACTTCGACCCAGCAGCCCTGAAGTTTGCTGGAAATAGCCCTGCGTTTCCAGGCGCAGGGCCTCAAACATTTACCTTCCAGATGATCGCATCAGATGTAGCTGGGTACAGTGCGGCAAACGTGACTTTTGAACTCTCTATCGGTCCCCATATTCTGACATTCAACGAGACTGTTCAAGACTTCAACCTTACGAGGGGACAGGAGTTCAACAGCCCCAAGTTCACGAGCCTTCTGTCTATGGACGGTTCGCCAACGTCTATCAAGCAGCTGGCAAAAGTCGATGCTCAATTGCCAGACTGGTTGAAGCTGGATAAGGACAATATATCGCTGAGCGGAACACCACCCAAGAATGCCGTGAACCAGAATATTACTATTGCCGTTACAGACTCTTTCCAGGATCAAGCGCACTTGATGGTTCGCCTAGAGTTCTTGAAGCTGTTCCTCGACACCGTCGATGGGTGTGAGGCGGCCATTGGGCAAGACTTCAAGTTCGTATTCAACCAGTCTATCGTCACCGATGACTCTGTACAATTGGAGGTCCATTTGGGCGACGACCTCACGTGGCTTACCTACTTCTCGGACAACAAGACTCTTTATGGACACGTTCCGGATGACATGGACCCCAAGAAGTTCACCATCCCTCTTACTGCATATCAGGGATCGACTGAGGACACAATGGACTTCGTTCTCGATGTACTCAAAGCCTCGGACACACATTCGAACCCTACAGATCCGTTTACGGCTTCTGACAGCCCCAACAACAAGAAGGCTGGTATCATCGCTATCTCAGTCGTGGTCCCCGTTGTGGTAATTCTGAGTCTGCTGATTCTCTTCTGCTGCTGGCGTAGCCGCAAGAGCTCACACACGATCGAAGAGGGTCCATCCGACAGCAAGCTTGCTCCACCACGACCTGTTAGGCCCGATATTCCTAATTGCCAGCCATCTATGACGAAAAGGCCTTCCCGCGATGACGATTCCGAAGATTGGATGAGTCCTATTTCCCCATCGTCGATTCCCAAGCTCGAACTTGGGCCCGCATGGAACGTGTCATCATTTGAACAACGGGAGCTCCCAGTTAACTTTGCTATCCCTGAGCCCATTGTTCCACCTCGCTCTCCTGCCCGCAACTCTCCCACTCGCGGGGGCTTTGTCCCACTGCGAGACCCCGTGACCCAAGAGGAACCCCCCGTTGAAAGCGTCTCACCTTCCAAGAAGCAAAACAATCGCCTCTCATACACGAACAGCCCCATGCAACGTAAGCTCACCAACCGGTCCCGACGAGAACCATTGAAGCCGACCCAGCCACGAGCCATGAAGAGAGAATCTATCCAATCATCCAAGTCAAGGAGATACTCAAAGCGCTCGAGCGGTATCTCTTCCATTGCCTCTGGACTGCCTGTACGATTCAGCGGAGCCGGCCATGGTGCCGGCGGCTTTGGACCTCCAGGCCACGGGGTGGTGCACACTTCGTGGCAAAACGCGCGAGCTTCAATGATTAGCGATGAGACCAGTATATCCCACATGGCTCCGTTGTTCTCGCGTCCACCAGCAGCAGGACGCATGCGTCACAGCATGGCATCCAGCATCCCGGAAAACTACAAGCGCATGACCCTCCGCACCGTTGAGCCCGACGACTCCATCCTCTCCGAAGCCGACTCCCTGGAAGCGTTTGTCCACAGCCGAGCCAAGCACCGCAACTCCTCCAACCCTCTCTTCTCCGCTCAAATCAGCCGGCGTACTTCCTCAGGCATGCGCGCGCTTGACCGAAACCGCAGCATGCGCAGCCGTGCCGATACCGTCTCCGTGTCAACCTTTAGCGACGAATTCCGCCAATCTATCCAAGACCGGCCCTTATCAACTGCGATGTCGGCCTCAGAATACGGCGACGACAATATCACCAACCGCTTCTCCCAATATCAGAATCAGACTGGTCTGTTTCCCCTTGCAGAGGGTAGCGTGTATGGCCAGAGCCAGTTGAGTCTTGCACAAGACTATCGCGGTGCTATCTCCCCTCTGCCGCGGTTCTGGAGTGAGAACAGTATGGCCAGTGCTCGGCAGTTAGGAGGCCAGAACAACGGTAACCCACAGCCTCGGAAAGTGAATGATGAAAATGCTATGCTGCCTAGCTCGTCTATGGTCTCTGATCTGGATGAGCATCTGTCGCGCAAGGTTAGCCCTGGTAAGAGCGCCAATCATCAGTGGTGGTTGTCTGAGCCTCTTGAATCCTCACGGCCGCTGAAGAATGCCAATAATCGGGGTCTTCCTATAGCCAGTAGTGGAGAGCTGGCATTTGTTTGAATCTGCACCTCCGCACTTCTTTGCGCCCCTTTCCCATCTTATATCTAGACCTTTGGGTTCCTCTTTCTGGCATTTCCCCCCCTGTCTGTTGTGTTTCTGGCGTTTTTGGGCATTGCGAGCATGATATCCAATGGCTTTTTCTATGGTTGATTGGTTGGCATCAAATTCTTTTATACTAGTTGATCTAGTACTGGAGTGAATAATAATATTTTTGCTTTTGCATCTGGATTGTTCAGGCGCTTTGCAGTGCATAAGGACCACTAGGAGGTTTAGGATTCACCGCTTGGATCTCCCTTCGCAGTAATTGATCACATCGAAGAGTTCACGGGTGAAAGGTCCAAAGAGAAAGGTAGTTGATCCTTACGAATAGAACAAGATAGAATCTTCAAGTTTGAAAGTGAGACATCTTCAATATGGCGTGACTGTATGGTGACTACTGTGCCTATATAGACCTTATTTACTTTCCCTTCAGCCTTAATAAGATAACAACCGACTTCAATTCTATCCAGATCCTTTGACTATATACAGTAAATACTTCTTCACCGGAAATACTTTCTCAAATCCCAAACTTCCTCCAAAACTGCCAGTAAACGAGTCTTAATCACCACTCACGTGACTCTATAGAGTGCAGCGTAACAAAAGCGGTAAACGCAATACCAGGAAATCTCTGCGAGGTGTTCTCAAGACTCGGACTCTCTCTCATAAGCTTCCTTGAAATTGTCTTTCTAGTCATCTCTTTGCCAAATCTCTCTATTCCAAAATATCCAAGTACAGAGGCAAGAAATCCATCGTCATCCGTAGTTCCCCACTTATCGCGGGACCCAGACGCGCTGAAAGCCCTGCGCCCTCATCTGACCCTTTTCCTACAGCACCTCCAGCACCTCCAGCATTTTCCACACTTCGATCCTGAAAACCTCGATCTCACCACCTCCCCCGAATTATTCAATCTTTGCCAATATGGGTCAAACCCTATCGGAGCCGGTGGTCGAAAAGGTGAGTTATGAGTTGATATTTTGCTTTTTTGATTCCACACCCCACACTGGTCCATTGTGACCCTCCAATGTCTTTCCTATGACTTCGAAACGCACCCCCCTCCCCTTTCTTGGCTCTTGTCAAACCACAGGAACAGGGGGTTATGGACCGAGTATCTCTCAGATTTTCTTGCTCAACAAATAGTCCGTGCTGTCGCTCGGAGGAATCTTCCTCGGGTTGCCATGCGGGGTCTTGGGTAGCCTAGCTGGGTAGTGGGGGTGCTTTGACTAGCAACGAACTGGCATCGCAATTCTACCAGGCAGCCTTGCATATGTTGTGGAAAGGCATCGAGTGTAACTAACGTGGTATTTTTTCGCTTACAGACATCGTCCGAGGGCGGGGATGACTGCTGTGTGTATGGTGTGTCGGCCATGCAGGGCTGGCGAATCAGCATGGAGGACGCCCACGCGACAATTCTTGACCTCCAGGCGAAGTATACCGGCACCATCGACAAACCGACGGATCCAGAACACCGCCTCGCCTTCTTTGGTGTGTATGATGGCCACGGTGGAGACAAGGTGGCATTATTCACTGGCGAGAACCTGCACAAGATCGTTTCCAGACAGGATGCTTTCGCCAAGGGCGATATTGAACAGGCCCTGAAGGATGGTTTCCTCGCGACCGATAGGGCTATTTTGGAAGGTTGGTGCTGTGTTGTTATAACCGAGGTACTGCATGCTAGATCGCTGACTTGGGCCCAGACCCCCGTTATGAAGAAGAGGTGTCTGGCTGTACCGCTTCCACGGCCATTATCTCACAGAAGAAGATCTGGGTGGTATGTTATGACCTCAGGGGGGAGAAAAAAACCATATCGAATTGAAGAAGTTCAAACTGATGGGTCATAGGCCAACGCTGGTGATTCACGATCCGTCTTGGGTGTCAAGGGACGTGCCAAGCCCCTCTCATTCGACCATAAGCCCCAGAACGAGGGTAAGTGCATGAAATTATATAGATCGTTACATGAAACGTGAATGGATCTGACAAATAATTACAACAGGCGAGAAGGCCCGTATCACCGCGGCTGGTGGCTTCGTCGACTTCGGTCGTGTCAATGGCAACCTTGCCCTGTCCCGTGCTATTGGTGACTTTGAATTCAAGAAGAGCCCTGAGCTCTCTCCTGAACAGCAGATCGTCACCGCATACCCCGATGTGACCGTCCACGAGCTGACAGAAGATGATGAGTTCCTGGTGATTGCCTGTGATGGTATGCCTTCTATTATTGCTCCGTTTCGTCCGTCTAGATGCTAACTAATCTACAGGTATCTGGGATTGCCAGTCCTCCCAGGCTGTGGTTGAGTTTGTCCGCAGAGGTATTGCTGCCAAGCAGCCCCTTGCCCAGATCTCCGAGAACATGATGGACAACTGCCTTGCCTCTAACAGTGAAACCGGCGGTGTTGGATGTGACAACATGACTATGACCGTCATTGGACTCCTACAAGGCAAGACCAAGGAGGAGTGGTATAACCAGATTGCAGAGCGGGTTGCGAACGGGGATGGACCTTGTGCTCCGCCCGAGTACGGCAAGTCTCCCGAGGAACCCGAAAGCGTCCCCACTTCTTCGTGCTGACGGCCAGTTCGTGCAGCCGAGTTCCGCGGCCCCGGGATCCGGAACCAGTTTGAGGATACACCGGATGAATATGACCTGGAGATGGAGCGTTCCCGTGGCTTTAGTGTCCGTTCCGGCCGCATCATTCTCCTAGGTGATGGCACTGAGGTCATCACGGATCAGAACGACGAGGAGCTTTTTGACCAGACCGAGGAGGACGAGGACCTTACCAACCAGGTGCAGCACGAATCAGGCACCCGGAACGACCGCCAGGCCACCCCGGGTCCTCAAGGGAAACAGGATAATGTCAGCGGGACTTCTGCTCAAATATCCGAATCTCCGGCCTCCACTGATGTCGAGAAAGAGAAGTCCGCATCGTAGACTATGAGCTTATGAACAGTCTATCGATGGGCCTTCCTTGTTTTGGCTTCAAATCTGGTTTTGTTTTCCTTGCCCACTGCCAACGACCCTTCCCCACTGATTCCACGATCTATGCCCTGTTTCCCCCTCCCCCTTTCTTTGTTTGCGATTAGTTATTGTCGGGCTCTAGTCCCGAGCCTGTTTACCTTTTTTTTTTAACCTCCTTCGACTTGAAATGGATATTTGTCAGAGACGGGGACGTGTGGCAAAGAGACCCAGACGGAATTGAATGAGATGAAAGACAAGAGCTTTGAGATTCCCATGGAGGGTCGATGTTGAAAGCCCTTCGCCGGGAGCTAAATGGGCCTTATGAACACGTTTCTTACTTTATGCCATCACCACGAGATACCGCAGAAAATGCCCGCTATTGACGAGCCATTTACCTACACTTCCCTATCCGCTTCTTTTCGGGTTTTTCTTCTTTCACCTAATTCCCGGTCTATTCCCTACCTACAGTCATTGATCTGCGGTCTGGTCTATAGGAGAATGAGTACTTGCTAGGGGCGCAAGCTGGTAGAGCTGGGTATTTGATTGAGATTCCGTCAGGGTGAGCAATGGGCAATGGCAATAGTCATTTACATAGCCCTTGGCGTATATCTGATGCATTGAGCGTTTTCTTTGTACCTTGGTAGATGTTGTTTTTCATGGTTCTATTTTAAGCAACAGTTCTAAGAGAAAATCATGTTTGTGTAGGCAACTCCCGGAGAAGGATGGGGAACTGCCATTCCAATTCCAATTGCCTATTTTAGTTAATTAGTACACGTAGTCAGGGAGTACTCCGTAGAATGATGTAGAATGATGCTACCCCTTGTATCTATGCCTAGGTGTAGCTCTGATAGCTCTGTACCTATGTAATCCACACGTGGTCACTGGAAAGATAATGCCAAGACTTAAAATTACAAGACGGAGTCTTTATTTGCAATTCTCTGTATTGTAAGATTCAACCCCGTACACTCTAGACTCTGGGACTGTAGCTCATAACAGCGGAGTTGCGCCCCACTCTTTCCCAAAACAGAAAATTACCGGTTTCCCCTAACACCCGGGTTGCCGTCATTCAGGGTTCGGCATTAATTCTCTCCCTAATTCTCTCCATCACCTTTGGTTCATTTTCCTTGGAAGAAGTCCCTCATTTCTTCTCCAGGGCCAAAAAATAAGAAACATCATGTCGCCATCTACCTCCCCCGCCGGCAAGCGCAAGCGCAGCGCCTCTCACCTTCCCGCGCCCGTCCCCAAGAACGTCACAGCCGACCTCCAGCCATCTTCACGCGACGCGTCCGGCGAAGAAGGCGGCGACGACTCAACAGGGCCCAATGTCATCTCCCACAGCGCCAATGGTACCCGCCATCCTTCTAAGCGGGCCCGCAAAGCTGCCGCCGCTGATACCGCAAGCCACACGGAGTCGAATGGGGTTAAGCCAGCCATCAACAAAGAAGACCCTGGCGAGCCATCTGAGACAACTGTCGCCAGCAGCGATATTGAGGGTGCACCTCGGTCGCGCCCCGGCTTACATATTGATTTGCCCGAAGATGATGAGCCTGGTACAGAGGAGCAGATGGCGCCCCCGGTCTTTGGGCGCTTGCAGGATCCCGTCGGTTACCACACTAACCCACCTCCAACGGGCCGCCCAGTACGTGTCTATGCGGACGGTGTCTTTGATTTGTTCCATCTTGGGTAGGTGATCGCACGAGCGGATCGAGTTTTAGTTTCGGCCCCCGATTTTCTTCGGGTTTCACACTTGCTCAATTGGGTAATGGTTGCTGACCATCACTTCTTATAGCCATATGAGACAGCTCGAACAGGCTAAGAAGGCTTTCCCCGATACTTATCTGATTGTCGGTGTTACTGGTGACGAGGAGACACATCTGCGCAAGGGCCTGACGGTGCTCAGCGGCGCCGAGCGCGCAGAGACTATCCGTCACTGCAAGTGGGTCGACGAGGTTATCCCCTGCTGTCCGTGGATTGTGACACCGGAGTTCCTGTCAAAGCACCAGATCGACTACGTTGCTCACGATGATTTGCCCTACGAGGCCGCTGAGGGTGACGACATCTACGGTCCTATCAAGGAGCAGGGCAAGTTCCTGGTGACGCAACGTACAGAGGGTGTTAGCACCACTGGTATTATCACACGGTATATTCTACTTTCCACAACACTGAATCCAATAGACCAGAGCTAATATATCTATCTGTAGGGTTGTCCGCGACTACGACCAATACATCTCCCGTCAATTCAAGCGCGGCGCCTCCCGCCAAGAACTGAACGTATCCTGGCTGAAGAAGAACGAGCTCGAGATCAAACGTCATGTTGCCGAGCTGCGTAACAACATCCGCAACAACTGGACCATGACCGGCCAAGAGCTCGGCCGTGAATTGCGCCAGATCTGGCAGAACAGCCGCCCTAATAGCCCCGCGCCCAGTGCCCGCAACAGCATGGACTGGGGAATGCGTGGGCCCCTCACTAGCCCCACAGGTGGCAGTAAGTCACACCTGTCGCGTGTGGGTGCGGAGCACAACCGCGCAGATAGCCCCATGGGCTCGCGCCGCAATGAGGATTTCGCTACTGGCTACAGTCTTGGATTGATTGGAGGTGTGCGTGCTTGGGTAAATTATATCCCGCAATCGCTGGACATGCAGCGCAGATTAGTTCAGTGTAACCCGTACTAATAAGTTTTTATACAGATGGCCCGCAGTCGCCAATCCCTCCAGGAACCCCCCAGTGGCATGCATAGTCCCACCGACGAAGAACTCGAGTCTGAGCACAACAACAGCTACGAGGAGGAAGTCCGTGGCCGTGCTGGCCACGTCTCTTCACAGTAGACGACTTGTTTTGCTACCTTTGAAACCCATATTGTCCCGACAATGCTACAGATTGGGTGGTAGATAGGCCTGCCATTCTTCTTGTAGCTGCAACGTACCCCCTTCCCCCCAACACCCTTTCCCCCCTATCCCTTTGCATATGTATCCATCTTTCCATTTTGCATTCGGTTCGTGTCTAATACTTCAAAAATTGTGCCGTAACTGGTGGGTTTTCCTATGTCGGGCGCTTGGTGTTTTTTTTTCCGTCTGTGAATGAGCTGTATGCTGGACTTGGTTTATTCAGCTTCGATGCAGATTTCTCTTTGTCATTTGATATTCTGTTTTCGTTCTGACGTCTGCTTTGATTGTGTTTTGGCGGTTTCAACGCTCCTCCTTCCCCTTAATACTCTGCCAATGAACTTGTTTCCTGTTTGATGTCTTTGTATGTGGCCTTGGTGGGATGATTGGTGTTAGTTGATCTAACGCTCTAACCCCCTTTCATCTGATCAGGCTCATGATTATGATCTTTGGCCTTGGTCTATCCTCCAAGGGCTATTCCTTATGCCCCTGTTTGTTCTAGATTGTTTATAAAAGCTGGAATCGATGGACAGGGAGGTACACCACCTTGTCCTTGACCATGTCCATCATGTCCATCATGTCCATTATGCCCGGATATGAGCTGCACATAGAGATTGAGATGAATTTTGATGTTTTGGTTTCGGATTGCGTGGTCAATTGAAACTCCAAATTACTGGATTTGTTAGATGATGTGCTCGTGTAGAGAGCATGTGTACAGTAGTTGTATACCCGTGAGGTTAGTAGCCCTAATCTCTGGCATTGTCTCTCCGTCTGAGAAGTTATCCGTCCTACCGAGGTCCAATGCACACATTACACCTTACTATTTACTCCAGAGGACCTCGAAAATAGGGTATATATATATACACTTGGTTTGGAAGATGTATAGAAGTCACCCGGATTTCAATATGTTGATAGATACGATGCAGAACTGCAGATCTCAAATATTCTACAGAAATACCATACTGTCCCGATTTATCTTCATAATGGCTCGGCTTTTATGTACCAAAGACTGTTGAAGCTGTCTTGTTTTCAGCTTGCTCTTAGTATGTATTGTCTTTGACAACCAGGGTATTTCACTGAAACCTTTCTGACTACTGTCACTTGCATAAACAAGATGGTAAGGGCTGGGGATTGATGCAATGTTGGCTTGTTGGCATTTGCCTCACAGTTCAGACCTTCTTCTAGCCCAGCCTATATAAAGAAAGCCAAACCCCCTTCTCATGGGTCTTCCATATCATTCTTTCTCTCTCTCTGTCAAGTTATATCTTCCTTTACTAGCTATAATTATCATTATACTACATATCGGTATACCATATACCCATATACGACACATCCACCTTCTTAAACTGCCTATATCTCAAAGCAAAGATTGTATCTCCTCCACCCTGGTCGAAATCTACAAGATAATAGAGTCTATACGTGGCCGTCCGATGAGCTTTGCGACAACCAACGCTAAAACGAAGGGATCTTCCGGTTTGAACCTCCCTCAAAAGTTGCAGTCGTGCTCTCTTTGCATCACAGGTGTGCCTCGTGCCGACACTGGGGCACTTTCACGGTCTCCGTTGCCCACTCACGGGCGAATCCTCGGTTTCTTTGGGCATGTCCCAAAATGTGCTATATAGGCAGATCTCATCTGCTATCTGTTCTCTTCGATTATCTTTCAAACCGATTGCACCTCATCGTGTCCTTTCAAGAATATGTTATACAAGACAATGCTCATGAGTTCGAGTTCGTGAGAAGAAGGTCAAATCCGGCATGGTGACACCAGGTATAAGGCTACTTTGAGGCCACTTGAATACTACACAGTAGTGTGGGCTTGGTGTCTGTGAGAAGGGATGAGGAGATGGGGATGAAGATGTACCTCTCTGATAAGTTGGGGTGAGGTCTTCAGGAAATGGGTTCCGCTTCCCGAGTTTATGAGTTTAGTTCCTTCACTTTTCTCGCTCACCGGGTTTTCCTTTTGGATGTTTTACCGAACGCATTCCTCGCCACGAACAGGTGGCTTACAATAAACCTATCAGCTCCTAGGGCTTTGCGAGTGCCACCAGTTGGGACGATCAACGGGGAGGTAGAAGGGGCAGCAACAAACATTCTACCAAGGTTAACAGCATAAACTGAACCCAATAGCTTCATATCCGGGACGACGTCGAGATCCAGTGTATTGGTCTTGAGTGATGTGATCTACCATAGTCCTCGACCTGGGGACAAGCCGACCTCTGGAGGTACCATATAAAATAAGTTGAACTTTTACCCTCCCAGCAGTTTCATTTTATATTCTTCTTTAGGAGGAATTGCCAATTTCCAATCTTGTACCCAAATCTTCTGCCTTTGCACAACATATCTGTGAAATTGATCAGAAAGAAAGCTAATCTTACAAACAAGCCCTATATTCAATAGGGTACATTCTAAGCCATCGGTCTGGAATACATGGAATGATATTGTGTATTATATAGAAGGGTATCAAAATAAGAAAACAAAAAAACAAGAAACAAGAAACAAGAAACATCAAGCAGCAGTAATAGCCAACCTAACCCCCCTCCTCTTCCTCTCCTCCACATCCACCCCCTTCACCCCAAGCCCAATCCCCCTCTCCCTCGGCCCACATAACAACGCCCTCAACTGCGCACGCAAAAGCCCGACATCCCTAACCAACTCCCCCTCAACAACCCCTTTAGCAAGCAGATCACACCTCGCCGTAACAGCCATATCAAACCTCCGCAACCCCCTAACACCAAGAATAGGCCGCACCCAAGGCTCCTCAATACCAAACGGAATCCTCTGACCAGAGACAAAAGCCTGACCCGTATTCCCGACGACACAAGTAAACCTCCCGAGATCCAAGCTCAGTCCCAAGACGCGTAATCCATCCAACGAAGCCACCACACGCCAAAACCGCACCCACAGCGAATCACTATGGGTATGGGCGTAGATGGAGCCCTTGTGATCCAGCCCGGCCATGGGCACCCAGATCGGCATCCATTGGACGGTCAATCGCGAGATGGCATTCCGGGCCGCGGGCGATAGCGAAGCGGCGAATGCGATGAAAGTGTATAGATCGTCGACGTCGAAATGCGACGCTTTGTACAGGATTGTCTCTGCTTCGAAGTGGACGGACCGGCAGACGCGGAGCACGGCCGTGTTGCTGTTGCTTAGGGTTGATGGGAGCTGGGCGTGGGTGTGTGGGTAAAGGAGTCTGTCGCTGTGGCCTGGGACTCGGCTGTCGTTGATGCGCCAGCGGGCTGGGGTTGTGGGGCAGCAGTGGCGGTTTTGGGTTAATGAGGGGTTTGGTTGAATTGGGGTTGATTGGGATTGGGATTGGGATTGGGATTGGTTGGGGGTTTGGGCTGGGATTGGACAGCGGACATGGCGGATTTTGTTCTTTAGTTGGACTAAGTGGATGGTTTGTGGGGTTTGGGTGTTTGGGGTTGAGGAGTTGGTGAGGACGTAGGACCAGATTATTTGGCGGAGTTCTGGGGGAAGACGGAGGAGGGGGGATTGTTGAGGTTGGAATTGGGATTGGGATTGGTTTGTTGCTTGGCTCCAGTCTAGAGGTGGGTGGAGGTTGTTCTCTGGAGAGCAGATTGCGCGCGACTGGATTAGTTCACGGACAGTATCGCGCCAGCGATGGCCGGTTGGGTAATAGTGCCAGATGGAGTAGGGGTCACGGAGGACCCAGGTGTCGAAGTGACGCATTGGGGATGTTCTTTTCGATGTATTTTGGTATATTTTGGTATATTTTGATATATTTTGATATATTTTGATATATCTCGATATATCTCGATATACTAAAAGATATAAGATCAAGAAATCCGGGGAAATTATGGGGCAAGTGGACTTGGAGAATCCACTCTGCACTCGACTAGGACTTATATAGGCAACCGGAGTACTCCGTAAAGAGAAATGGAAATATCACAATCTTGGAATCTTGGAATTCCCGACAGTAACTGGTAACCTAATGACGTGATATTTTCGGATTTTTATTTTTTCAAGTTGTGTAGGATGTTGTATGTTGTATGTTGTATGGTAGTATATAGTAGTATATAGTAGGATATAGTAGGATATAGTAGGATATGGTAGTATACAGTAGGATGGTAGGATATGACCGGAGCAGAGTGCTCCAGTGGTCCACCTAAACTACACAGATACACCCCAAACTAACTATAGAATATATACACCTGAATCCAAGCAAACTCAATTCCCCTGCACTGACTCCGCTCTCTCCTCGTCAGTAACGTCCTTATATCCCTCCACATCACGATACTCCTCCACTCCACTCCCCCGTTGAACCGGATTCTCCTGCACAAAAGCCACATAAACCGCACAAACCAAAATAATCGCAGATCCAACCCAACTAATCGGACTGAGGGTACTCCCCCAAACCACCTTATCATAAAACACCGCAAAGAGCATCTGCATATAAATCATCGACGTAGCACGGGTCCCCTGCGCCCCCGGCTTTCCATCCGACACAGACACAGGCGGGACATACGACAATCCCGCCGTTAACAAAAACTGCAACAAGAACCCGCACACCCCCAAGCCCGTCAGCAGCGTCCACTCCACAACCGTAGTAGGTACCCGGAACGGCACAGAAGGCAAGCTGGCCATTGCGACGAAAGAAATAACCGTCGTGACGGAAGAGAAATATGTCACAGACACGAGCGGGTGGGCACGACGGCCGATCATACGAATAGAAGTGTAGGCGCCCGAAGCGCCGAGCACACCGACCAAAGCGACGATCGTTGCCATGACATGGTGGTAAGAGTCTGTTTCGGAGGGGGGTTTTTCAACAGGCGAAGCGGAGATGCCCAAAGCCCATGCGGCAGCGGCCGTTGGGGTTGCGATTGCGGTGCTCGGGTCGCGCTTGCTGAAGGGGCGGGCGATGAGAACGACACCGCTGAGAGAGACCAGGCCAGCAAACAGCTGTTTCCGGGAAAAGGTCTCGCCGGGGATGAGACGGGAGCAGGCGTAGCAGGAGATGATTGGGGAGAGGAAGGTTATGACTGTTGCTTCGGAGAGGGGGAGGTATTGGACGGAGTAGTAGAGGCCGTAGACGCCCATGAAGCCGAAGAGGGCGCGGAGGAGGAGGAGACCGCGGACGGGACGTGTGCCGAGTGGGGAGGGTGTGGAGGTGAGGTACATGTATAGGTAGCTTGCGATTGCTGTGATGGACATGCGGGCGAAGAGGATCTGGGGGGTTGTTAGTTGGGTTGTATTTGTATAGAATGAGGGTGGATGATATATGAATATATATATAAGGATAGGATGGATATGAGATGGTATTGTATCCAACACATCTTTCATTTGTCGGTCTCTTACCTGGAAAGGATGCATGGAACTATGAATCTCCAAAACCTGCGTCATGACATTCATCGAGGCTGCGAAAGCCTGCGCCAGCAGGACAAGCCCCATACCCTTATTGCGCAGCCACCAGACCTGCCATGCATGGCGGGGTCGCGAAGCCGCAATCGCGATGACCTCGTCGTCTTCATCGTCCTCGATAGGACGGGGTTCTGATTGAGCCAATGCCGGTTGGGAGTCGGCTTCACTGCCACTTTCACAGTTGTAATCTTGTCGATCTTCGGCTTGAATTTGTGTTTGCGTTGAAGACAATCTCGGTTCCGATCTCGAATTCGATCCTGACTGCTCCACCTGGATTGGCAGGGGTGCGTCTGGATGATCTTGGTATTGGCCGTCTTCTGAGGCCGAATCAAGGTTTAGAGTGACCATGCTGGGATCTGGGATCCTAAGGTCGTTATTGGAGAGGGTGGTCGGTGCGGGGATTGTGGGGGATAGAGATGGAGATATATAGGCGATGACTTTTTTTTCTCTCTTTTCTCTCTTTTGGTGTTAGATTGCGCTTTTATAAAGACGGAATATATATCGTTCTCCTTGAGAGAAGAATCAATGCAGATCAACAGTATATCCAGGCGAAAGTGAAGAAGTCTTATATCAGCACTGGACTGCCGATCTGGTTAAAAAGAGATTTCAGCTCGAAATGCACAAGACGGCGAAGTGGACCCCCCACCAACCAACTAACCGCAGCTTGTTTCCTTTTGCTTTTTGTTCTATTTTTGTTCTATTTTTGTTCTATCTTTGCTTTTTATTTCTATTGTTTCTTGCTCTTTTTGAGTTGACTCGAAATGGGTTGAACATTGAGTTAACCTAGTACCGGGTTGTGTACTACCGTCTACTCCCAGGCTGTGTTAGAGGCACAAGACCACTACTTCGTGTACGGACTACTAGCTACATATAAACATGCACTTAATACAGATATTTATCCTCTTCCCTTTACTTCTTGTCATGCGTCGCTTCGAATGAATCTAAATTTCGACCTTCGCCCTGGAGATTTAGAGTAAAATAGCTTACTAATCCCCGTTTCAGATGAACCTCATGTTAAGTATGTACTCTATGGACTGTAAAAAAGATCATTTATCGAGCTTCCGTGGTAGATCTAGCGAGATAGACTAACCATGTCGTTAGAAAGCCAGGGCCCATGATGTCTCAGAGCCGAAATCACACGGTCTGTGCAGTATATCTAGTTCAAGAATCGGTTTCAACTTGATGCTCTCTCATTTGACAAAGATTGCAGGACTTATAGTCAGGCCAATCTGAATTGGCTTCAATATGGGCCGCACTTAGATACGGTTATAGTATTCTGAACATTAGATTTCCCAGCCGGGCATAGATGTAGTGTAGCCATGATCATCGGCGAGGATATGCCGACGAGTACAGAAATAACTATTGAATGAATCCGTGTATATACGTAGTATTCAATGATTATGAATTGGGCTCAGTAGTATGTGAATCCAAGAGCGAGCAGAGATTCTAAAATAAGTGTATATGAATCCATATATGTTGTATATCACGACCTCTAAGGACCGAGCCAATGAGAGAAAATAATAAAAGATCGTCGCAGAATCGGCTCGAACCCACGATCCACTCGTCTGAAAGCGGCATAAGCGGTCCACTTAGACCCGCACCTCAAGTCATCGATATGAAACGTGGAAAGAAACAAAAAAAGTTAGCTTCGTCCATTGTAATCGTTTGGGGGTTGGGGGAGGGGCATATGGTCATTATTACTAACCTTGGCCCAGTTCCATTTGCCCGGAGGACGGAATATCTATTCCCCGAGATGGTTATAACCTCACTTCTCGGAGAATCTGTATGGGGATTGAATATACTCGGCTGTGATTGGCTGATTAGCTCAAGACCCGCTTTTCGAGTAAAGCGGGTCTTGAATCAACGACGTCATTGGCCAGTGAGTGCCACTGCATGTGACTTCCAAATCCGGTATGGCCAATCTTACCTAGGTATATCCAAATCCTCAATACTGAACCAGCAAGGAGGAAAAAAAGTAGGTTAGCTTCTCTTTGTTTACGCGTGTCTTTCTCAGTATAATTTCAGACCGTATGCTGTATCCCTACAGTTCATTTTAATCTCACTTTTGGGCAGAATAATACCGTCTGCCGTTTTTAGAATGAGTGGGGGAAAGGGGACAGACACGTGATATTGAATTATGTAAGACCGCCTACAGTCCACAGTCCACAGCCCACGGGTGCAGGCCGTGGACATCTTACAACATACAGAGTGCATAGACCAGTGAGTTGGGTTTATATATTTGAGCTTTATTGCAAAGTAGGTTGATAACAGCTTGACTATTCATTCTCTAAATGAGATGATTTCCTTC
Organism: Penicillium sclerotigenum; assembly: GCA_928213465.1. Lineage (NCBI taxonomy): Eukaryota > Fungi > Ascomycota > Eurotiomycetes > Eurotiales > Aspergillaceae > Penicillium > Penicillium sclerotigenum. Next base: position 25,349 of record CAKMRK010000778.1, on the reverse strand, counting down.
ACTTCACCTGTTGTTCTCCTCAAGCAGACGATGCAATCACATACTAGCAAAGAACGGCAACTGGATGGTACATATCAACTCGTTCACCATCCTTCATACTCACATCGATTAGAACACAAACCGACTTGTGATCCAACCCAAAGGTGAGAGGCCCTTTGGTATCCGGGATATCGATTTTGTATTGGAACGACGATCCCTCTGTAACAAGGCCGCTGAATTCTCCGACTTTCGTTGTCGTTGAAAGCAAGGCACTTGATGTCCACTCGCGTATCTGATCCAACAGTGACATATCCTTTGAGCTGATGTAAGGGGTTAGAGATATATATTTATATGGTCTTGTTCTCAATTAAACAAAGAATATATATGCAAGATGGAGTGACTCATCATGCAGGGCAAGTGGACCTCACTTTGGACAGGCGCTGAAAGCTCATCTTACCTCGATAAGCCCAGTATCTTTAAGCAGATGGATGTCATGCACATGCACTCGGTGATCTTCCTCGTAGCTATTTTGGTCTGTTTTGAGTTCAAGTGAATTGATCGAGAGATAATATGAGAAGTCGAGAGAGAACTATCTGTATGATAAACAAATATGGGCTTTTTATTTGTCCAAATCTTAGAATGGCGATAGAAATTGCTCATCTGATATTCTATGTACTATATAGACAAGCCCGAAGGTGAACATACAACATACTATGTTAACAACTTTGCGCAGAAAGACATGTGGAGTCTAAATCATCATATCTCCCTCCGCGATATTCCTCACTATGAAATCAAAGCTTGAGATAGCCAATCGGGATGAAGTAATTCAAATTGTGTTGTACTGTTACGCTTGGATTCAATACAGCTCCTTGACGAGAACATCCATGGATAGCTCTAGGACTTGGAAACCGACCGACATAATATAAATAGCAACATAGATGAAGCGGTAAAAAGGAGTAGTTCATACAACTAAATAATATCTACCCTAAAAAAGAATACACAAGCTCTGTTTATACAAAGGTGAACGTATCACCTCCCTTCTCCCGCAACATATTTCCAGTTCTAGACGTACCAACAACACGTTCCAACTTCAGCGCATCCCACTTCGAGAACAGCGCACGAACACCACCCTCAGCAGCCTCAATCAGCGCCGCAGGATCAAGACCCAAGAACCCAACAATCTCGCCATAGAACAGCGCATTGTCCGGAAGCCCGTACATGACCACACGCTTAACACCGCGGACCTGGTAACGGCGGAAGTGGTGTGCACGCTCGGTATACAGCAGCACAGAGTGGCGGCCGGACAGGAAATGACTGCGGGCACGGTTAGCCTCCTTCGACTCGGTGTACTCGGAGATAGCGCCAAAGGAGACATTGGTCGTCTGCGTGGAGGTGGCGAAGTGGTTGCGCACGCGGACGAAGTCGAGGTACGAGGGGACAAAGATGAGGGTACCGGCGCCCCCCTTGCCACGGCCGTGTGTGATGTTCTTCACCAGGGTGGACAGGATGGTTGTTGTAAAGTGCTTGAAGCGCGCGTCGGGGTCTTTAATGGGCGATGTGCTGTCGATGCGGGTGAAGGTTTGCTTGACAGGGACTGCGAGTGGGAGCTCGGTGATAGCGCCGGCGTAGGTGGGGGTTACCTTGAGGCGGCCCGAGGCGTTTTGCATCTGGGATGAGAAAAGGGCGTTGATCTCGGGGGTGATGCAGGACGAGACCACTACAGTTTGTCGGACGTGGCGGGCTTGGTTGTCCAAGTACCAGTTGCGGACGCGGCTGAAGTCGCAGCCGTGCGCTTGTTTCGGTTGCAGGTTCAGGTGCTGGAAGATGTAGTCGACGTGGTCCCAGTTTTGCATGAGGAGGGCGTCGGCGTGATCAACGACTACCATCTCTATCGAGGAGAGGAAGTCGTGGTCGCGCTTCTTGACGTCGGATTGGTCCATGATCGTACGCAGACCCAGTGGACTGGCTAGGATGATGTCGGAGCTGTAGAATTGTGCAAAATATTTGACTGTCTTGCGCGTGAACTTGAGACCGAGTCGGAACATGTCGTCGTCATTACCGCCGAAAAGCTCTCGGAAATCCTCGGTCTTGTGCTCCCAGGACTCATCATTTGGTGCTGAGAACGAGTCGGTAAAGCGCTTTTTGTTTTCTTGTTGCTCAGGCTGATAGATCCGAGTGATCGCATCGAGAACCTTAACACATGCCTGTCGGGTGGGCAGAATGTAAAGTACCTTGGGTCGGGTAAATCCCTGGTCACGGCATTCGATGTCGGTGTCCGGGTCCTTGGATAGACGGGCGTTGTTTTTGAGGACTTGGTCTCGGGTCTTCAGCAGGTGGTTGACGGCGTGCAAGGCAATAATATCGCGCATCTCGTTTGCGTTGGAAGCAGTGCGGGCACCGTAGAGAACGTCTTGGTAGTCGAATACATATGGTGCGATAATCTGGGCTTGACCAGTGATTTTAGGCAAGATCTCGGCTGCACGAGACTTCAATTTTTGTTTAAGCTGGGACGATTGCATGTTAGTATTAAAGACAGCATAAACCCTATGGCTGTGCTGCATACCTTGATATTAGTTGTGCTCTTCATTGGTGGAAGAATTGATGCGCTGTTTGCTCCCGTGTCAGGAACAGTGTGCACCAGCCGTAGCCCATCTACCTCTTTCTTGACGGATGCCCATTTGTTCGATTGGATAGGCTCAATTTGCTTGGTCAAAGCTGCACTATCGCGGAGGTCGAAGTGCTTCTCAAAAGCGGCAGTTGGGTCCTCGTCCTCATCCGCTTCCTCCTCTTCATCGTCGGACGGCGCTTGGGCTTTCAATTCATCATCGCCCTGCTCCGGTTCCTCTGGGATTTCTGCCATCTGAATCTCAGCATTGGAGTCGGTGGCGATCTTGCGCTTCTTCCGAGCTGGTCCACTTGACTCATTGGGTTGAAGTAGCTGTAGGAGTTCGTTGTATGGGCGTTCAGTATTCACGTCTTCTTCCTCGCTGCTGGAGGCGCCCTCGTCCATAAGTGTGTCATCGCCCAATTCCTCTTCGGATTGCTCGCTAGCATTATCTTCTCCGCCAGAAGAATCATCCGATCTAGTATTAATTAGACACAGCCACACGACTTTCGGACTGAGAACTTACTCGGACTCGTTCAATCGCGAAGTGGCAAAGGAGTTGCGACCTCCACGACCACCACGACCGCCGCGACCACGACCTCTACCACCACGGCCACCACGGCCTCGAGCTCCTCTAAAAGAACCTCCACGAGGAGCTGGCATATTGTGTGTATAATTAAAAAGATTGGGCAATTCCCAAGCTTTGGCCGAAATGAGAATTTCGGGGGGGTGTGTCTTATCTTATCTTAGCGCGAAATTTCCCACACACAACAGAATCGGAACAATCAGAGCGGCTCACTCCACTTCCAAGGAAAAATTGAACCTCCGAGAAACGAAGGAAGTTTGGATCTTGACCCTTGCAAGATATTCCATCCATCTCACAAATTAATCATGGCCGAAGATTCTTTCCTTCATCTCGCTCGCCCCCTCGGCCCCGTTAGCGTGGGGACCGCTCCTACCACTGCCCCTCTGAACGTGGTCATTCAACCCCAGGTATGTTGCGATATGTGTGCTATGATCTGAGGGGTAAAGCTAATTCCCCCCAAGGCAATCTTCTCAGTTCTCGACCACTCTCTTCGCCGCAATGCCGATCAGGAGCGAGTCATCGGTACACTCCTTGGAACACGATCTGAGGATGGAAGTGAGGTCGAGGTCCGATCCGCCTTCGCTGTCGGCCACTCCGAGGCTGAAGACCAGGTCGAGGTCGATATGGAGTACCACAAGCAGATGCTCGCTTTGCACCTGAAGGCCAACCCCCGCGAAGTCTTGGTTGGCTGGTACGCCACTGCTTCCGAACTCAACACTTTCTCCGCTTTGATCCAGAACTTCTACAGCGGCCAGGGTGATGGTACCTGGCCTCACCCCGCTGTCCACCTGACTGTCTCCACTGAGGCTGGAAAGGACCTCGAGACCCGCGCCTACATTTCCGCCCCCGTTGGTGTCACCGCTGAGCGTGCTGCCGACAGCGCTGCTTTCATTCCCGTTCCTTACGAACTCCGATACGGCGAGGCCGACAAGAGCGGTCTTGAGTCTATTGCCAACGCCAAGGATGCCGAGGATCGTTCCACTTCCGTTACCTCCGACATTGAGTCCCTGGAGCGCGCCATTGAGGAGGTTCTGTCCATGGTTGACCGCGTCTCGCGCTACGTCGAGTCCGTTATCGACGAGGAGACCCCCGCTTCGACCGCCATGGGCCAGTTCCTGCTTAATGCACTCGCTCTCGCTCCCAAGGTCGAGCCTGCCGACATTGAGCGTGACTTGTATGTTGAATCTATATTATATTCCTCGATGTTTCTTATCACTAACTGTCCACAGCAACAACCACATCCAGGATGTCTTGGTCGTTTCTTACCTCGCCAACACCGTGCGCACACAGATGGAGCTTTCCACCCGGCTAGCAACCGCCCAACTTACCCTTGGCGGCGGCGGCGAAGGCCCCGCTACCGGCGAGCAGCGCAACCAGCGTGGCGGCAAGGGCAACAACCAAGGCCGCTCTCGCCAGGACCGCAACGAGGAAGCCCGCGCATGAGAGGTTTCCAACAGCAAAAAACGCTGATGCATAATGTGACCAATTGCGAGAGGAATATATCCCTTCAAGTGAACGTCGATGTCTTTCATGTTCTCTTCCCTTTCTATCTCACTCCTCCCTGACGTTATTACTTTTGGGTCTTTCGCTTCTTTGTTTACTATCCCTCTACCGCCTTCTTCCCTCTTTTCCTTTTTCCGGCTTCCTCTTTTTTTTTTCCTCGCGAGGCTTACATGTTCTCTCCGGAGCTCACGGACTGCGGCCTGGTCACGTCCCATCAACGGCTTCCGGACTCCGTCTGTCTTGACATCCAGACACGGTCTTCAGCACTTGGTGTTGTGGTATTGAGACCGATTTAGTACCAGTACGATTGGTATAAAGTGTGGTGGTTGATGAGGGTGATGATGTCGTTACCGTTCGATAGAGAATATTCGGGGGTGATGAGTCTAGACTGTTGAAGATGAGAGATGAGCCAATCTCTCCGGTTTACGAAGTCGCATCTTTCTAGGCGCGGCGTTTTCAGTTATGATGAAATGGACATAAAAGTTCTAGAGCTTCTTCGTATTGTATATCCCATCATTTACCACTCCGGCCATGGCGATCAAAGTACATATACATACGTAGACAGGCTACATGTCTGCATGATAAACAGTTGTATTTACTCGGATGACCCCGTGACCTGTGACCTGTGACCGAAGCCTGTGTTCAGTGCAAACCTAGTAGCCACCTATATCTCTTGGGTAGTCGGCACAAAAGTTACCTGTGATCGATCTAATTGGCAAACTACATATAGCTACTCGACAGTTCTGGTAAATCTGGTCAAATGGCCACAGCTCCGATCTCCACGCAAATCAATCCATTCCGTTCCACCCTACAAACCCCCGAATCGACCAAATCTTCATTGTTATATATGGTAAGCAGCTATATGGTCGAAGCCTTCTTGACAGATTTGGTCTTTGACCCCTCTCCAACCAACGTGTACATATGCGTAACTGATATTACTGAGGGCGCTGCTAGTATAGGCGGTAAGTATGTTGATCTGTTCACCATACTTCCAGCTCTAGACGTTGCATGTCTTTTCTCAATTGCTGAATATGCTCGAGCAGTATGCAAATTATTACATGTGGACGACGGGGTTTCTCAATACAAGCTTTGATCCATCATTCTTTGTTATATCTGAGCTGTTCAATCCTGAATGATATTGTTGCAGTGGAATCCACAGTCAACAAGAGCATAGCCTAAGAGATCTACCATAACAACAGAAGGCTTGAAAGTACATTTAAAAGACAAAGAAACTTCTAGTGGAGCAACCTAAAAGAAGACTCCACAAGAATCCTAGATGTCTACAGTGTATAAACATGCGATCACTGGTTGTTTAAATCATTGAATTCTGAAAGTCTCCAACGCAAGGATCATTGAAGGCAGGTAGTAAGCTCGACTCCCAGAAATAGCAGTAAAAATGTAGCGCTTGGACTGGCCAACATGTGGTGACCGCCTCGCCTCGGCTGTTACAGTGTATAGGGATCCATATGATCCATATCCTCGCCGGGAGTGGGATCAATACCAAGAGCAGTACAAAGGAGCTTCACAATACCCTTGTGGCCTTGATATATAGCGGAGGAGAGAGGTGGATCACCAACGCTATCAGTGAGATTTAGATCAATCCCAGGAGTAGTAAGGAGAAGCTTCACAATGCCCTCGTGGCCTTTATATATAGCGGAGGAGAGAGGTAGATCGCCAATGCTATCAGCAAGATTGGGATCAATCCTAGGAGTAGTAAGGAGAAGCTTCACAATACCCTCGTGGCCTTAATGTATGGCGAGAGATAGAGGTGTTTGACCATCACCAGTGGTAGAGTTGACATCAACATCGTGGCTAGCAAGTAGTGTTTCAACAACTATGTCAAGCCCTAGGTATGAAGCGATATGAAGAGGGAAGGGGTGGACAGAGCGTCCAATTTCCCTAACAACAATCTCCCAGTCCATATATTGGTCTGTTTCCACGGAACAGAGATCAATAGCCGTAGGGAAAAGCTCATGGCGGTCTTGGATCGACATATGACCAAAATGAACTGCCCAATTATTTGCGGAGTAGGCAAGAAAATCATAGCTGGAAGCCAGATCCTGTGCATCTCTAATCGGGGGCGCTTTTTTCTTTCCAAGCTCTTTAAGATGTAAAAAACGGATACATATCGAAGTAAGTAGTAACGCTGAGTCGGAAACCGAAATAGAGTACTTCCAGCTGCATTGAGTTGGTGATACTTCATCGGATAGCGATACCAAGAAGTCTTTAGCAGATTGGTGAATTAGAAAGACTGTCTCATCTGCTATATGAACGAAAAGTCCACAGGTATTCCGGATGGTTATCGCAAGCTGCTCATCCCGTTGCAGCTCTAGATCTTTGTAGCACTGAATTTCTTCTGTGATAGCCAATGCAACACTAAGTTCATTCATGTGAAGTGGCCGAGTCGCTGCCACAACGATTTGAAGCAGTTTCTTGGCCTGAGCTTGGTTTGGGGCATTGCGAAGAATGGTATCATAGACATCATCCACAGTTGTTGGCAGACTTTCTAACAGGTCCTTGACTGCTTGTCTGTCTATTCGTGGCATCGATCCATAACAGACAAGACGAGTCATTTTTCGTGCCAATTCCGGAAAATTGGGCTTTGAAGGCACCAGTTACATGTTCCATCTTCTTTGTCTGGGTTGAAATTCTTCTGGTATTCGTAGTCCGTAGTGCGAAAAGGTTGCAGACATGCCTTTTCATTGTCTGACTTTTGCCATGATTCAAGTTGTTCAAGATGTTGTAGAACCTTTGTCATAACTAGTCGGCAAAAAGTCAACATTTGCTTCTTTGCAGACCCCTACGCATAACTAGTGGAAAGGAATGCCTGAAACGTCCTCAAAAAAAAGGTATAGCAATTTGAAGCATAGAAAGTATCCCCAATGAAATTCTCCTAACGTATGATAACTCAAGTTATTGCTTACGTTTTTCGATCGGAGGCAAGGAGAGGACACCCTGTCCTGGAATTCTAAGCAAAAGCTCCTTTGCATAGGCAGCGGCAACAGCAGCGGCATATGGCTGCCGAATCTTGTTGAATCGGCATAGTCACAGATGCCTCGGATTACAAGACATGGAAGTGTATCCATGAGCCCTGTTCAAGGTGAGAAATGAGAAAATAAGCCTATGAAGGCATTAGGTACTTACCTGCAGCTTCCATTTCAAAGCATTTGATCTTTTATTTCTGGGACCATTTATCCCTCAGAAGAGCATCCTTCATTACTCGATCTGCAGATCCAATCGTTCCGTAGTGTATTTGAGGCTCATCACTCGACCGTTGCTTTCTTTTCACGAGATTCGTATCATCAGGGCCGCGGCACGACTTGCACTTCTTTCCCTCTACATGCGAAATTTCAGACTTGAATAGCTGATCTTTTGCGGATCCTGGATACTTAAATTTCTTTTCCATTCGTGGATTCTTTGCCAACATTTCAGCAAGTAGCTCGCAGATATTGTGGCCTTTCCGTGCATGCTGACCTTGTATCATAGAGACTGCACTCAAGACGATTCCCGGGGGCTTGTTCAGCTGACCCCAAGCACGGATGAACTCCTGGTTCTGCATAGACTTTCCAAAGTCATATTGAATGACGGCTTCCGAAGACTTAGAATGTTGGCTGATCACCACATCCCCCAATCCGATGTCCTGGATTCCGTCCATGTCCTCATCTTCAGATAGTCGCGGAGTTTGCTCCTATAGGAATCAACTCTCTCCCTCTTCACTTTCCGGTTCCTACTATTGTACTACAGCCTCAACAATAGTGCTTTTTTAGCTTTCATACTCTCACTATCATCTCCCACCAGTTTAGGTATTCACTCTCTCCACTAGAATTGAAGCGCACTGCTCAGTCCGACTGCATATAATTGCTAATTCTCCTTGAACGGCCAGAGCCTCCTAGTCCGAGATCAGACCTCGTTTGTTGTTTAGGGCCTTATAGGCCTAGTTTTCCCAGGAACAAGTCATGTTCCTTACACGCTCCTCTCGCGTCTCTCCTAGCAACGGCTTTGAAAATTCGGTGCAGAAAATTGTGCGGATTTGTCATGATCGCAGCGAAAAACCCTTAGGAAATGATAGGGCGCGACAGAAGGTGGTACTGAATATTAAGTGGGAGCGTGCATCACCACTCGCTAAAAATAATTGGCGGAGAATTCAGAGGACCTCGAGTGGTACATGTTCTTTCTCCTGTGGATGGTCCATTAAATTTCTAACTCTGAGATAGCAAAATACGTCAGCGAGCTTCCTGCCCCATCTGCTCCTGTTTGGCACGTAATACCAACTTATACCTCACGCGCAACACCGTGCCTTATGCCCAAAGCAGCTGCAGAGGGCCAGTCAGTTCCCTGGGGATGTAAGTCTTCAAGCTCCTTTACCCAAACTGCAAGCACTATCAAATAATTGGCGTGAGTCATCTAGAGTATCAAGCACCTCCTACACACAACTAAAATACACTCTAGTCTGTTTCACTTTCCTTATAGGCGAAATCCGCTAACAACGAGCTTTTCTTAATGATGCACAAGTAGTGCGGAGATGCTAGGTTATTAGATGTCCAAGGTGAAGTCCGTAGTACTCATTGAATGAGCATTGATCTGTCATGAATATTAGCGAGAAGTCTCATTCGGCAAGCCTCTAGCACTTTTATTTCTTATACTTGTATAGAAAGTTTCAGGCCATGGTAGACGGTCGAACTACTTTCTTTGTATTTTTTTTCTCTCTGTGATATCTTTCCTTTTCTTTTCTCTTCGTGTCATCGTATTAAGATTTTCCGCCGTTAGGGTTTTGGAGGACTACAACATGAGTCCATCTGGATAATATCAACGGGCACTAATCAAGAGTGGGCATGGTCCTCTGGTGGAAGAGTACTAATTTTAAATGTGCTCAACTCTGAATAACTTTTTTCCTAGTAAAATCAGATCCTTATTCTACCCTCTGATACAAGTCCTATTCATTTGGGTGCTACTGAGATACAACATCTCAAGCCTCATCTCGCACAATAGGAAGATCAGTTACAGCTCACTGGCCCTGTGGCTGGCTGATCGACTTAATCGCTAGACAAAGTGCTTCTTTTGGTGCTCTGCTTCTTCAACTTTTGCATTTTAAATTTCTGTCTCTTGGTTCAGGACTGCCGGGTCAAGTCCCGAAAGCCAAGTTCGAATTACTCGAGCTAGGTAGGGTCTGGGTGGGGAAGGAGGCTGATGGGCCCGAACCTTAAATACTTTAATTTGACTAGGAACGGGAACAATGCAGAGACGATTCAGGCCATTGGCATTATACTAGTAACTAGTGATTGTAAAACAGCGTGCTATGATAAACTACATTGTATATCAAGCCCGGTTCTAAGTGTCATCTGATCCGGTATTCTGCTTCTATCGCCGCGGTTAAGGGTTTCGGACGTCCCAGTGGTTTGATCGTGACAGCGTATTCATGGAGCCTCGGGATGAAATGATGTATTAGAGGATTGACGACCTGCATTGAACGAGTTGGACGGCGGCAAGTTTGCAAGTAGTGTTATTGGGTCTACGTTTCAGATAGTAAATCAAGTGAGCATTGCATTTCCTGGTTATTTCACGTTGGCTAAAAAGTATTTGTACATTGATTAGTAGTAAAAGAAACACACATTGGGTATTAAGTCATGTTCATCGTGACCCACCCACAACAACACATGGGCAGGAATTAGGTCGGGTTGTTAAGAGTGCATATTCAGCCAATCATCTTGCGCTTCTTCGAAACCGACTCCTCAGTAGCATCAGATCCACAGCGGGTCGAAGCACCTCTCTTCCCCTTGCCCTTGCTCTTCTTGGTAACACTGGCAGCAGCAGCAGCTTCAGCAGCCAAAGGATCCTCACCAGCAGAAGCCGCCGCCGCCGCAGCGGCAGCACCCTTCTTTCCAGCTTCCTTTGCAACTTGATCATCATTCTGGTCAAATGCCTTGCGGGCTTCTTTCAATTCACGCTCCATGCGCAGCAGCTCCTGGACACGGCCGAGCTTGTTCGGGTCACGACGCAGTGCGAAACGGAAGTCCTCCACTTTGATCTTTTGACGGCGGGCATGGTGCGCAACTTGCGCGGCGCCGTGGCTGAGTTCCAGCACAAAGTCGGTGACGATCTCGTCCAGTACGCGTACGGTCTCGGGGAGTGGTTCGTTTGAGAAGCTTGGGTGCGGGCTGGGATCGCCGTAGGCGAGAAGGAGCAGACGGACTGTGGAGATGATTAGCATTGAGCCTGACTCGGTAGATTCCATTAATGGGTGTGCGTTAACTGCAGAAACTTACGCTCATTCTGGAAGTTCATTTGGCCCTTGTGTCGGGCCATACGTGCACGTGGTTCAGCCATGGCGGGCTTGGTTGCGGGCTTGGTTGCGGGCTTTTTCTTGCCTTTTTCAGTCGAGGGAGATGTTGTATCGGGTGGTTTGGCAGTCCACTGAGGTTCGTATCCGGCGCGGATTAGATCTGTGTCTTGCTCATTGAAATGCCAATAAGGCGAGAGCTTGGAGACAAGGTTTTTGGAGCTAGGCTTGCGCGACGGATTGCGAGTCAGATTACGAGTCGGATTGGGCAAATCAGACTTTGAAGCTGATGAGGAGTTTTTCGGGGTTTGCAGGTGACGATTTGAACTTGGTGAGACGGTGTTCGAAGTCGGAGAGGATGTGTTTGGAGTTTGCGGTTGACGGTTTGGAGTTGGTGAGACACTGTCTAGCGTCTGGAAGCGAGTGTTGGAAGTTGGGGTCGATGTGTCCGGAGTATGCAATCCAGTGTACGGATCTGGCAAGATGCGTTGTGGAGTTGGTGTAGAAGGCTGCGGAGATGCCCATGGACTCTGGTCTGGCAGGGAAAACGATACCCGCTTGCACGTTTGGCCCGTGCGTTTGGCGGACATGGTGGGCAGAATATGCTAGACTGGGGTTAGTTAGCAACCTTGGCACATGCAAGCTATCTGACAACTTACTGTCGCAATTCTGTTTCTTTGCCCAAGTGACGGGCGAAGATTTCACAGCTGCACAAAATGGTAAGTTTATGCACATGGCAGGATTAATGGGAGTGACTGCTCTGTGGGTGGGGAGGGGGCACATGACGCTGCGTTTGTGTCTGGATCACAACAAGAACAATGTGCTAACGGTCACACTCACCTAGTCTGCTCTGTTCAACTTTCAGTCGCTGCTTCTCGTGATTCTCCTGATCATTTGCACGAGTAGCTATGCACACTCGATAATGCCGGGGATCATGGACCGAAACCAGAATGGGTAGGTGCTCACTCAAGGCGGATTCGGGAATGCAGAAAGATGGTAGGGAGACTGACGGTTATTTGATGTAGAATCTTTGGGATCTTCTGGAAGTGTGCTCGAGTCGGAGAGCGACTCAGCCCGTATGTCAGCATATGCTGTGTCGTGATGGCAGTAAGTTCTCTCTTCCACGAGTCCAGATGTCCAGATGTATGACAGATACTGATGTTGCATGCAGGTCTCAATCTTCTTCGGTGGTTAAAATTACTTAAACCTCAATGGATATCTGAAGGAGAGGTTTCCATGGGGTATCAATAGGTTGTGGTAGCCTTGACTTCGTGATAATTAAACCTCAAGTAACCTTGAGGTGAGGATTACGAGATTACTATTTCCACTCCATGTGACGGTCTGCAGATTGAATGAGATCTTCAGACGAACACCAAGTTCATGATAATGCAATGTATAGTACATAATATTCAAATTTACAAAAAAAAAGTTCAAAACCAATTCTTCAACACCTATGCGTCCAAAATGCTCCCAGGTTGCTTTGCCCACAAAAGGCGACAATAAAAGACAAAAGGGTATCCTATCTTACATTTTAGGCTTCAGCTTAGACTCTAACTTCTCCAAGCCATTGTCGATGAGCTCGTCGTGTTCCTTCTGATCATTATACACATCAGATGCAGGCTCGAGAGTGAGAAGCTTATGAGTTCCATCCAAGTCAAGGCCCTCATCCATCTCCTCGATCGCCACCCAGAGGCGTTCCGGGTCACGGAGATAGCGTAGACTCTTCATCGTGTAATGATCAATGGCAAAGCCTTCCTTTTCCATCTTCGTGATTGCACTAGCAGTTCCAGGGATGTCCTGGGCATTCGCAAATCCGTTGATGATGGTGTTCCAAGTCACTTGGTTGTACTTCACGTCGTGCTTGGCCATCATATCCTTAACTTTCTCGGCTGCATCAGGCTGGCGACTGTAATTAAAGGCACTGAGGAGGATGGTCCAAGTGCGAGGTGTGGGCCGAATGTGCTTGATAGGCTTGCCAGTGGTAGTCTCTTTCGGCATGGCAGATGCGTCAAGCATGTCTTCGACGAGACGTATGCTTGACCGTAGTCCACGGCTGCTCTTGCGGAAGGCGATGAGGAATTCATTATAGACGTGGTCAGTTTCGACCAGAGGAGCGATAGATGGGTGGCCCTGCTGCACAAGCTCGCGGAATCTGTCATACATGTGATGCACTTGTGATATCCGATTCCTGCAACGGAAGAATGTGGCGATCATGAGGAATAAGGACACCGGGGAAGGTGGGGGTTTGACTTCAAGTCCTTGAGTTGGCGGTGGTGTATATTGTGGAGGTAGTAAAAGGAGTTCTTTGAGCGGGGTGATGTCATGGATCTTGTTGTACATGTCGAGCATAGAGTAGAAAACTCCGGAGGGATCGCTCTCGGGGTCAATATGCTTGGCGGTAAAAGTGAAATGGGCATGAAAGATTTTGCTGAAAATGTAAGGGTTGTTGCGTAGTTCTTCTTGCATCTCGACTTCCCGCACCAGCTCGTCCACACGACCCCGATCGCCTCGAGATACCGCATCAGTGAGGAGAGTCAAGTACGTGTAAGAATCGAATTCGTGGTGGTGATTTTTCATGAACTGAAGCATGTCCGACCCCAATTGAGGATCACCTGTTTTGTAAGCATTGGCGAGCACGAGATTCATCATGTCTCGGTCTGGCTGGACACCCATCTTGAGAAGTCGTGGGAGGATCCGGAAATTGCGTCCTCCGGCGTTATCCTCGACAGTATCCAGTGTCAGGAGCTTGCAACAGTGCCGCAGGACACCTTCGGAGTTCATGGAAAATTCAGGGTCGTTGATTTTGGGGATGAATTCGAGGGCTCTGAGGGCATATTCCACATCATTCAACTCTGTGAATCGGTACATGTAGCAAAGTGCTGTTTGCGCTTCCATCGTGATGCCTCGCTCGTTCATTAGACGGAAACTCTCATAGACACCTAAGAAGCCTGCTCGGCGAATATAGAACCGTATACCCCTTTGTGGTGGGGAAATAATTGGCCAATCCTTCGGATCAAGGGAAGTTGCAACAACCGATTCGAATGTATGGGCACCCTTCGTCCAATCCCGGAGTTCTTCAAAATGAAATCTTTCCAAGTAGGCCAAGCAATCGACAACCATTGTAAAATCCGGTTTATCTCGCGGCTCGGTTGTGACGAGTAAAAACTCCAAAGCCATTGCCGGGTTATTTTGCAGCAGCCAAAGGGCCAAGCGTTGCCAGGCCCAGCCCCTGGTAGCACGGCTCATTGCCAGCCATGCCTCTCGAAACTTGCCTTGGCAGTCATCAAGAAGCAAGGCCAGTAGTTGCTCACCCTCTTCTCTCAGCTTTGGCAATGCAGACTTATGCAAGACTTCACGGCCATGTGCCTTGGCCGTGTGAATTGCCCCATATGCCTCCTTCCACTGGCGAAGTCCCAGGTCACGCGAATAAAGTGAATTCATTCGCATTGCAAGCGCCAAGTATAACCCTCGATCGGTCAAGTGTCTATTATTCTTCAAGATTTCGCGGTTGACTCTCTGAGCTGCCATGGCCACAAACTTGGGATCAGCTTGTCGCACATAGGCGACCTTCTTCATTTTATCGCTCGTTATAATCGGTGTCTGCGATGATCTTCGTGGTTGGGCTGAAGATTTTGATTGTCCATGGCCCACGTTATGCCGATTTGTTACGACCTGATCTGGTTGTTCACTTGTCGGCGCATATGAACTGTCGGTCGAACCGCGGTTGTGTTGATATGATATGGGGTCAGGAGCATCGTGTGTCATCCCAGGTTCTAAAATCGCTAGAGCATTGTATGTGGAGAGGCGCACTCTATGACCGACATTCGCCGTCCCCGACTCCCGATACCATCGGCCTGGACTCCGACATTGTGGTGAGAGCAACCCGTTAAGACGGGACCGAACGAGTTGATGCGGGCACGATGACATTCAGGAGCTTGTGTCCGCAAACATTTGGGGGGGGGAAGGACTAAGACGAAGAAAAGAAGTCAAGTATGGCGCGCGGAGTCAAAGTCCAATGGCGGACAGAAAGTTGAATTCCGCCATTCCGCCCGATTTTGCCGTGGCTAATGTGTGGCGCACCACATCTACTTTTATCACTCTATCATCTTCAACTTGCAAGTAGCAGAGGAGCTTGGGATTTTCTTCCGGTCACGTCAATCGCTCTACTTCCTAGTCCCCAAGCTAAGGACCACTCTATTACCATATATCATATCAACCATAATTCAAAAACATGTCGTCAAACCATGCCACTCTTGACGCGGCATCCACCGACCGCAAAGTCCGGCTCGCCAAGCTCGCAGCTTTGAAGCGCAAGCAACCTGAACCAGAGATAAACAAGCCCAGTGCGGAAGACCAGGAGCTACCTGATGCCAGTGCCACACCAGATGTGACAACAAAATACCTCTCCGGCCGCAACTATGATGCCGAGACCCGTGGGCCTAAGCTGGGCTTCGAGCAAGGCCCGCAAGAGGGCCAGGTGACGGTGGAAACGCAGGCGGCTGAAATTTCAAGGACCACAGCGGAACAAGCCAAGATGGACGCAGGTACCGATGAACCTCTTGATCTGTTCAAGCTACAACCTAAGAAACCCAACTGGGACTTGAAGCGCGATCTGGATGAAAAGCTCAAGATTCTCAATGTACGGACGGACAATGCAATTGCCCGCCTCTTACGACAGCGGGTAGAGGAGGCGCAGGCTGCTGCGAAGGCACGTGGGGCTAAGTCTGACGGAGACGAGCAGGGAGAGGAAGTGGGCATGGAGGGCCAGACGCTCATTGAGGGCATCCATATGCGCGAACGAGAGGAAGAGAAGAGCGACGAAGAAACGATTTGAACGTGATACCCTTTGTTGCAGGAATGTGAGCGTGGTCTATTTCTTCTGCCTCCACCTGTCATTGTCTATATTCTGTCCATTTAACTTATACTTTCTTTAGTTATCTTGATTGAGGCGTCCAATTGATGCCACGGGCATATTGCGCACCAAAATCAGGCGTTGGGAGGTTTCCTACTTAAGATTCTCCGCAAGCATGTCTATCCGAGTGTCGTTCAGAAATTATTATTAGATTTTTTTTGGGTCCTGCTGTCGAGTGACAGATATTTTTAAACTCCGCAATGGAGATGCTAATAATACACTTGGTCATGTACTGATGAAACACGAGCTGGCGCCGTGTCCCCCGTGAAGATTTTGCGCCGTAAGAAACCCCGATGTTGTAAAGCACGTTTTTAATTCAATTTACCGTCCGTTATTCATGGCTTGAGTCAAAGCAAGGCGCTTACTGAAAGGACTCAAGCTTCGTTCCCGAGGAGGCTGGTTCCTCTGACTTGTGTGTTCAGGCCGAGACCGTCCTGATTGAGACTGGCGGGGTGGACTTGTTCGATCACGGTATGAACGGTCTTGGGGAGCATCCCGAGTCGTGCCACGTGATTCTTTCACTCGATCCTTATCCGCACTCTTACTTCGGCGGTCTCTTCGCTCGCTATGTCTTCCTGCTCCGCGGTGACGACCTCGTTCTTCCGGGCTAGATTCTCGTCTCCGTCGTCGGGTGTTTCGGTCGTCGGTTCGCTCCCGGGAGGGTGAGCGGTCCTTGGATCCTAACTGGACTGACCCCGAAGAACCCTCTGTAGAATCACTGTAGCGTCTCTTTCGGGACTTTGCAGGTGGTGCCGATGGATGATCTCGGCGACCCCTGTCGGCTGTGCCATGTTTGTTACGGCGGGGAGATGAGGAATATGATCGGTTTGTGGATATCGTTTCCACTGAGATGGACCTAGCACGCTTCGGAGACTGGGCGTTGCGATCTGTCATATCCTCATGGCCTCTCTTGCGGCCACGCTCTTCCTCCCGAATAGCAAGTAGTTCATCTGCTACACCCTCTCTTCATATAAGTCAGCGAGTATTCCCCCCCCCAAAAAAAAGTGCGGAAATGACAATCGTTCATGTGAACTTACTTCCGCAGCAATTCATTTGGATTCTCGCTTGAAAGCTTGGGCATCAATTCTGGATTCAGTAGCTGCTGGGTCCTTGAAGGCCGTGGGATGTATGGACGCTCTTGCGCGGATGCTTTGCAATCAAAGCTATAGTGTCGTGGATGAGAGTTAGTCAAACGTCTGAAGAGCGAGTGAAAGAAAATACATATCTCGTCCGAGGCATTTTTGGCACAGTGTAGTCGCAGTAGCCCTGTTGGAGTTGGAGCCTCCGAGCTTCGGGGCGTTTCGATATCGGTTCATTGGTGGTCGTGATGTTGTGGATTCGGGGGAAATCCTGTGTTGGCAGGTACTTTAAATCTGGAATAAGGGTATTCACATTCCCACTATGAGAAACACAGGCAACATCCGACGTAAAGCTGATCGGCGCAAGTTAGCGGCTGTTAACCTTTGAAGCCTAAGGGAAATTGTAGGCGCGCGCCAAGGGCGGTCGGGCGCGGCATAATGCCCACGAATCTTCAGGCAATCAAGAAATCAGAATTCAAATTCCCAACGCTCCTTCTCGATCTTGGAGTTCATTGTCAACATTCACGTCATCCATCTCGGACGGATGAACTAGAGTTGACGGGCTCTTCAAATATCCACCGGATCTGGAATCCCTTCAAAACTCAGTACGAGATCTTCATCTCCCTGACTATGAGCCAGCTTTAATATCATGTGAGGCACCGTGACCTGATCTGCGAGGATTTTCTGCTTCATTGAAGTAGATATTTCTCCTCATTGATCCTATGGATCTCCTTATCTTCTCCCTTGCATGGTGCTAATGCCCATTTTCCACAGCTTTCTCTATGGCGATTGCCCTACCCCAGAGATATGTCTTTCGTTTTGGGCTTGTGTGAAACGAAATTACGCAGCGACATTACTTTTAACCAAACAAGCTTCAACCTTCTTCACATTTGCGAATTCGAGGCGTGTTGAGTGCAGCTGCTGCTTCACTTGATCTCGGATTTTCTTTCTTTTTTTTTGTGTGTGAAATTTAACCAGGTTCAGCAACCATCCCGCGGAGTGTTGTCATGGCATCAAAAAGTCCCCCAGGTGGAGACGGCCCTCTCTCCTTTGCAAAGGTGAGGCAAGATTTTGCTCCACTGCCTCGCGGCTCATCGCTAACTCCGACAAGATTGCCGCTATGCCCGCGCCCCTCAACCCACATTCTTCCCCGGCATCCGATGAAAACGAAGTATCCCAACTAGCAGAACAACCATCTTTCTCTGAAGCAAATGGCTCCGGTGCAGCTTTGCCCAGTCAGCATAATCTTGATAAAACCCCAGAGGCTAGTTCCATTGATCTAGCTGTTGATAAGCTAGGAAGAGGTGTGCAAGATATTAGCCTCACCTTGAAGAAGCACAGTGATGTCTCAAGCTCTTTTATCGGTGACCAAAACAATGGCTTGCTAGAGCGGGAGAACTCATTTGAAGATGACCGCACTCACCTTTCTACCTCATCCACGAAAATGACCAACTTCGATGCCAAGAGTCTTGCCTCGGTGACGACATTTGCAATGGATGAAAAGGACTCTGTACGTCCCGATGACAGTGCCAGTGTCCAAGCCATTGATGAAGAGGAGTCGTTATCCGGGCTTGCGTCTGGGGCACCAAATTCAGTGGCAGGCTCCGAAGCTGGCAGTCGCGCATTTCGGGATCAGTATCGAGATGGTATTCCCCCGCGCCCACGCGGCATTTTGCCTGTGCCTCCTCTCTTTGGCGGCACCCAGCCGGTGAACGGTACAATTCCACCAGATTCGGTCGCGAATAACTTCGTGATTCCAGCCAACTCCAATGGCATTGAAGATGGTCAAATCTTACATGGGTTTCCCTTGGAGCCGGATGAAAAACTCCTAGAGGCGATGAAATCACCAAAAGATAGACTCCTGATCCTGCAACTGGAGGAGAAGATTCGGTACTTTATCAAGGACTGCAATGACCAATCTCTGGAGTTACCCCCCTCGAACGCGTTTGGGCGACTTCTTGCACACAAGCTGGGGGATTACTATCACTTAACACATTTTGTCGACAATAATGTGACATCGGTGAGGCTTCATCGCACACCCTTCTGTCGACTACCCACTCCTTTGTCTGCTGTGCATGCTGCTTGCAATAGCACTCCACCTCCGGCTGTTCCGGCAATGAAAATAATGCGCCGAAACGATGGAGGGCAATTCGAAGGAAGTATTGGAGGTTCGTCAAACCCTTCAAAGGCCAACTCGGAAGATGGCGATAGTGGACCGGATGGAGAACGCCATGGGTCTTCATCCGGCGCTACACCTGCTAAAGATCGTATGGCTTTGACGAGGGAGGAACGGGAGGCGAAATACCATGAAGTACGTGAACGAATCTTCCGTGATTTCCCCGACAGTGCCAAATCGGATCCGGCCAGCGGTGACTCGAATCCCAACATGTCACGCTCCAGCTCAGCGAACGGCCGCAAGAAGAACCAGAGGCAGCGAACTCCTCATGATGACAGCTTTGAGGTTCGCTCGCAATTCAATGCCTACTACCGAGGGATGCAATACGGAAATGGCGCTGCTCAGTACAATACTCCTGTAAATGACAGCTCATACACAAACCAAGTACCTTACTTAGTCGGACCTGGTGTGCCGCCACCCTCTGGCGGATATATGTCATCAGGTCAGAATGGTGCCATTTACCCTGGCCAACTAAACATGAACATGAATGGGGTCTCTCATTATCCAGTGGCAATGTCACCCCAGATAGCCTCCAATGGCCCGTGGCAAGGAGGAAACATGCCGCAGCAATCCCCATATTCCGGGTATGCTTCAATGAACCAGCAGGGGATGATGAACCAGCCGTCCTCAAACGCGTCCTCGCCAGCAATGAACAACTATGCCGTGCCCAATGTGACACCGTATCAACAGTCCCCAAATTGGAACTCGCCTCCTTTCCCCGCAAATTTCCAGCAGTCTCCGCACCAGCGAAATGGGCCGCCTGTCCACTGGCCCAACTATCCTCAGCAGCCCATGGCTTCCAATATGCCACCCAACATGGGTGCCAACATACCGTCTAGCATGAGCCCCAATACGCCGTCCAATATGGGCGCATACCCTTATGCTCAATACCCTGGACAACATATGAATCCTGCTCTCCAAAATTCTGCCGGATCCCACGCAGCTATGCATGCAGGATATGCCAGGTCACACTTCAACCCTCAGACCCGCTCATTCATCCCTGGCGGTGCTCCTCCCGGGCGTCACCCGAACAAAGGCCAACACACAATGCAGTCGTATGGCAACATGCCATCCGGTGTCCAACCACAATGGAACGTGTACCCGGAGCCCGTTCCTAACCGGGCCATGGACTCAACCCCGGCTATGAATACCAACCGAGTACCAACCGGTCCTCGAGACTCGATCGCAAAATGGGGCACACCAGCTCATCTTCCTCCCAAACCCCCGCCATCTGAAGTCCCCTCGGACTTTGACCTGAACAATCGATCGGTTACGGCCTCGGCCCCAGCACCAACGTACAACAGCAATGGGATTTCCACCGTTAGCAATGGGCCACTTGTGGTCTCGGGAGGCACAACTGTCTCCAAACCGAACTAAAGCTTCATGGTTTTAGTCGCATTTCTACCAATATTTGTGTTGTATCTGTTTGTGGTGTGATCCTTGGACCTTTGGAAGTTGTGGAGATATGAACCTTTGTCCCGTAGTATATGGGATAGATTCATCTGTTCAACTGCAGCTGTGTTTCAAGAGTTTGCAGCTACAGTAGTACAATGCATGGCGATCCAGGTTCTTGTGCATGTACCTAGTCGCTCTTAGCTAGTCATGAACCTGTTCAAGTTATGCATTTTCTGACTTGCCTACTTGCATATCATAGACTCTGGAATTGATATTCTAGATGGGCACTTAAGGCTTGTAATGGTAGACGGAAATAAAAAACATTATATGTAGCAGGACGGCTAGTCGCTCTATATAAGTTCCAGTGGGTATCAAAATAGCTTCCTTTCCATCACCCCAGGCCCCCGTAGTCAAAACATTAACCCTACAATACCTAATTCAAACAGCCCAGCTCTCGTCTGGGTGTCCAAAAAAGAAGCACGTCAATTCAATCCTTTGTCGCAATCACTGAGGACACAATAATAATAAATGTCGAATGCCATGGTTATATAGCCTTCTCCAGAACCAAATTCAACCCAGACATAAGCTAGGTTTTAGGTTATACTATGACCTAACAAAACCCTAGGTACCTAATTAGGTAACAATAGTGGTATATTTAAGCTACGGTAAGGAGGAGGAGGATGCTAGATTCTCTACCCATGTCCTAGCTAATGTGATCACGTAGGAAAATCAGGCCGCTGCGCCTGATGATTACATGAGAGCATTTAACCGCTAGGCCAAAAGATCATAGGGACACTCGGAACTCCCGATTGTCCCTGCAACGGTATATATACTAGGCCCTAACATCCGTTCGGGACAAAGACGAGGACAGAGTCAGAATTAACGTCAGAAGAAGATGCGTACGGAGGAAGAAGAGAAAGACCGTAGAACGTGCGCGAAGAGAAGGGAGACAGGGACAACAAGGAGGCTGGAAAGCAAATATAGACACACTATTAACAGCGACGGAAGATGAGGAATGAGAAAGAGCAGCAGAATAGAAGCAGTGAGGAAGGGAAGGCGAGGAGAAACCCTAAGATGGGGGCTTCGGCCCTACAATGAGTTCGACCCTGGCTGGATCGCCATCTCTCGGACCTGCCTCCCTTCCTTCGTATCCGTAGCGTGTTTTGAGTAATAGCATGGCTTCAGTTTAGCAAGTTAGTGGTTCCATCAATGCATTAGACTTTCACCTCTTTTATTTCTTCAATCATAGTAGCAGTCCGTCTCTCTTACGGCACTCAGAATCGTCAGTAGGAAATGGCATAATAACTGAAAGCAGTGAGAAGATATAGTTAATGAGAACACTGAGAAACACGAAAGGGTGTACTGAAAGACTCAATTGCTAGTTATATATATAATAAAAGAAAGCTGATGATTTAATTAAATCGAGAAGAGGCCTTTACTCAATAAATCTTTGGAGCACGTTGAGAAAGTGCTCCTATATCTGTCAAGAGAAGACGCAGAAGACAGTTTGCAGCTATATGTAGCCAACAAGGAAAGGTGAAGTGATTATAGGTGTCTATCTACTTCGTCTGCAAACTCCGTTTTAATTCAGGTAATACCCATTTAACCATCCACTCCGACTGTAGGACCTCGTTGACTGTTGGCCGTTCTTCGGGCCTGAATGCCAACATTTGACGCATCAAATCAATAATGGCAGTTGCTTCCTCCCTGTCAAACTCACATCCACGCTTTCGTCGATACTTCTGTACACATTCCTCAAAAGCCAATTCAATTCCAGACCAGACATAGCGACCCTCTTTTGGGTGCCCGTCATTATCAAAAAATTGGTTTCGCTCCCGCCAGTGCATCCACCAACTTGAGGGTAAGGGACCCAGCACATCAATTTGTTGTGATATTAGTTCATCTGCAGAGGCAAATTCAGTGCTGAAAATCGCCTGCATGCCAATAATCTCCCAGATTGCTGTGGCCAAGCTCCAGATATCTGCTGAATATGAGAGAGGCGCCTCTGGTTCAAATCGGGCTTCTGGAGGTCGCATTGCTAATGGTGTGTGACAGTCTTTACCGCGGCGAATTTCCAGGTCTGGGGCAAATGCCTCACCAAAGTCACTCAGAAGGACGTGCGTATCAGACAGTAAAAATTCTTCTGCATATTTCCCAAGATAAAGTGGTATTACTGCCTTCGATGGGACGTTTGGTGGAAGCGGCTTCCCATCACGTTGTGTAATAGATACCGTCTCAGGCTCGCCATACTCTTCATATAACTGCTCAACCGAAAGCTGATCGAAACCCGACGGTAGTTTAACTAGGATATTGCGGAGATGGATGTCTGATTAAAAGAACCATGAAGATTAGCGATTTAGCACAAACAAGGCCACTAATGAACTCAATCATCACTATCACTCACCTCCATGAACGTAGCCTTGTGAATGAATATAAGCAATAGCCAGTGTGAGGCCACCTGATAGCGCCCGCGTAACTTCGAGAGGGAAAAGACGACTAAAAGACGCTTCTCGAAGATTGCACCGCGCGAGTACCATGGTATAGCATAGATGTGTTCCATTGGGCCCATTGAGCTCAAACTCATCTAATGGGGTGGGTGAAGGAGGTCTTTCAGATTATTTTAGTTTAGTTTTTATTGTTTCTACCGGAAGATAGAGAGCTGGGGTTACCGCTTCGGCGGGGTTACCGCCTCCGTTGGATGGAAAACGAACTGCCCCACCTGAATAGTTTAGGAATATAACCATTCCCTTATGTTCTTATTCTATTAGAAAAGAACGTATTTTTATCTAATTTTCTAAGGGAAGAGAGTATCGAGTGTGCTTAGCAATCCTTCGGTATATAAAGTAGCCTATAGGAGGGATCCTAACCACTAGAGGGGGTGGGTTAGATCCCGGTCTAATAGATTTCTTAGTGGTTCTAGAGGGGGGTTGCTAACGCTAATAGCGATTGTTCTCTTATATCTTCTTATCTAATAGATAAGAAACGTTTATAATAGCGTGAAAGCTATAGATAGCGGATAGGCTATCGACACCTCTATCTAACCCCCTAAAATAGGGGAACGTGTGGTAACTAGCTATATAGTATAGAGCTTGTCTAGATATTACTAGTCTAGCCGACGACGCACACTTTATAGCGGTGAAATAAAAGCTATATAGGACTATTATCGGAGACGAGCCTTCCTAGTTCGGAGAGACTACTAAGTTAGCTAACTCCTAGCTCCTAGAGATAGCCGCTAAAGAGGGCGACTAGGATAGTAAAATGCTATCCTCCTTTAGAGTGAAGGCCTTCTAGGGTCTCTAGGATAGCTACGAAGATCCTATAGATTTTATTAAGGATATCGAAACGTCTATCGAACGAGACTACGCTTAGGAATCCGCTACGTTAAGATAGGTTAAGGGATAATTAAGTCTAGAAGATAGCGAGACCTATAGGGTGGAGGAGATAGCCCTTTAAGATAAGAAGAACTAAGACTACTATCTACTATTTAGGTAGAATATTAGTAGATAAGCTAAGTTATAGTATAACTATCTAAGTAGAGATATCTAATAAGACTAGCTAAAGCTTAAGGAAAGCTATCTAGAGAGATATCGCCTTCCTAAGGAAGACTAAGTGGCTACTATCTCTCGGATAGAAGCTTAGTATAATAGACTAAAATAGTTAAAAGACGAAACTATTACTATATATCTTAACTAAGCTAATAATTTCTACACTTAGTATAGACTAGAAAAGAGCTATCTAGGTATTAAGGTGGTATAAGGGCTAAGGGATATTTATAAGCGAGATATAGTGCTATTTCACCTATAATAGAAGAAGTAGATAGGCTATATATCCGCCTAATAGTTAATTATAGATATATATTCTAGAATTAATAACCTATTCGTTTAGGAGGACTAAGATTAAAAGCGTAGGGTATCTTTTAAGGATATTATTCGCGATACTATACTAGAGGTCGTTTAAGGCCTAAAGTATCTTCTTAACGAGAGGAACTAACCGGTATAAGTGTAAGGAGCTACTAACGCCTCTATAGGACGTAGTTATGATATCACGTAGGGAGAATTAAAAGGACCTAGATATCCGCTAGATTTAAGTTAAATTAAATACTAGAATTATAACGAAAAGAGGTACTACTCTAGTTCCTATCTAAAGAATAAAGGATCTACTCTAGTCCTAGCCTATACCGCTTTACCTAGCCGAATCCTAAATTAAGGTGACTAAACGGATAACGACTCTTAGGGGGGATCGTTAGTATCTTCTATTATATATATAATAATAGTCGGATTAGAACTAGTGATAGCTACTAATCGACTAATATTAAAGAACTAGCGCGGAAAATAACTAATAAGAGAGATAGTATAGGACTTAGGAGTTAGATAATAACTTCGAGAAACGCGTATAGCTACTCTAATAGAAAGGGGGTAAGGGTTATAATAGTTATCTAAAGAATAGATTCCTTAAATAGTGCGCCTAGTGGATAATTTCCCTTCCTAGGAGTATATAAGTACTAAGGGTCCCTCCTAAGGAATTACCTAGTGTAGTATAACTCTAGGACCTTCTAGTTAGTTAGAATTCCGAGAATATACTACCTATAACTAGACTATTAATCCTTTAGGATCTTATCCTATTTATAAGACGATTATAGAGACTTATCGGAAGGAGAAAGTATAGATTAGGGCTAAACCTCCTAAGATCCTAGGACCTATCTAGGCGGTTAGAGATAGGGAGCGTTTTTCTATTAAAAAGGTACTAAAGGAGATATATATAACTCTTCCGCTTACCTAGTTACTAGATCGATCGGAACCCACTTATAAGGAGCTAGCTTAGTTCCTCTAAGATACTA